>JANZLH020000075.1:95266-110321 GCA_026770325.2 Erythroxylum fimbriatum
TGCTTCGGCCAACACATTTTCTCCCATGCCATCCATGGAATACCACGCTTTTGTCTTGAATTCGTACCCCACCAAAAAGAATTAAGCACCGTCTCCACTTTCTTACAAACTCCCATCGACTTGATCAGGTTTTTTGACAAGGCCAAATCTGATCCGACCTATCATCGTCCTTACTTTTAAGCATGAATCTACCTAAAAGTATTTAATTAATATTTATTAAAAATTATAAAATATTCTTAAATGATTGAATGGACTATAAAGATTTTAATTGAAAGTTAATGTTTTGTTTAGACAATGAATTTGATATATAATTTGAAAATTTAAAGTTTTTTATTTAAAAATAATGATTGAAAATTATTAAATTATATTAAAAAACACCAATTTTAATAAAGTTTTTTTTTAATGTTAAGTACCAAATTGTACAATCATTGTGGGCCATTGAGAAGACCCTCACATCCACGTGTTTCAATCATAACGGTTTTTCCAAATCAAGATTAACAAACTTTAGACCCTCAGGTACCTCTGTTGCACGAACGCGCTAACAAGTGTACCTATCAATACATTCTCGATGCTGAGCAACAACGCCTATCTGGGTGGTCGGCTAACCTTCTAGCCCTGGCAGGTCGCATTACCCTGACACAAACCGTTATTTCGGCGCTCCCTAGTTATACTATGCAGACGATAAGGCTCCCCCGCAATCTTTGTGATGAGCTGAAAAAATTGATGCGTCGGTTTCTATGGGGGACCTCCAATGGCACCAAACGAGTTCATCTCGTCAACTGGGAGGAAGTCTGTCGCCCTAAGGAGTTGGAAGGCCTTGGCATCCGGAAAATCCGAGCCACCAATGACGCTTTCTTAGCAAAACTAGGTTGGGCTTTGCTTACCAAGCCGCATGCTTTGTGGGTGCGCCTTCTTTTCGCAAAGTACAACTTTGACGCCAACAATCCACCCACTGAACTGGCTAGCACCGGCGGGTCGATGATATGGAACAGTATTAAGGCTACCTAGCACATAGTTCTTCAGAGCCTTCAATGGTCAGTCGAGGACAGTTCTCGTATTTGCTTCTGGGTTGATCCTTGGATTCCGAGCTTAGGCCCTCTGCTATACCACTATACTTTTCCCATTCCGGAGGCCTTCCTCCTTTCCACTATCCACCATATGGTCGATGCGAATGGACATTGGAACTGGGCAGTTATTCAGCAATACCTCCCTCCCTCAATCTGTAGGATTCTAGCTGGTACGTTTCCCCCTACCCCACACTTGGGTCAAGACAAACGGATATGGGGCTATTCCGCCACGAAGGAATTCACGGTCGCGTCCGCTTACTCCCTTCTGCTTGACCCCATCAGTGACCGGCCCCAGATCAATTGGAAGGCCATTTGGCATTGGCCAGGTTCCCAACGTATATGTTCTTTCCTTTGGCTCCTGGTTCATGATCAGCTTCTCACTAAGCAAACTCTTGTCCTCCGACATATATCCTTCGATGACTCTTGTCACCTTTGCCACACAACTGAATCCTCCCTTCATGTCATGCGGGACTGCTGTCAAGCCTAGAGCGTTGGGTCCACTTTTCCTACCCATCTAATTTCCCGTGGCTTTTTCACCATTTCCGCGCGGGAGTGGATCCTGACCAACCTCCAGTCCCATGGCAGGGTATATGACCATGACTAGGCGACCCTCTTTGGCATCACGTGTTGGTTCCTGCGGACTTGGGGCAACCGGACTTTATTTGAGGCTACCTTTACTTGGCCTTCCTCACCAATTTCTTGTATTTTGTCTTATGCAGGTCTTATCCGCCAGGCAGCAGCTTGGCAGCTTCCCGAGGCGTTAAGCCCCCGACTTCGCCAACAGTATAGCATCGGCTAGAGACCACCTTCCACGGGCTGGGTAAAACTAAATACTGATGGCACTAGCAACTGCTCGACGCTCTCAGCCACAGCTAGCGGACTTCTTCGGGACGAAACAGGCGGTTGGCTCGGCGGATTCATTCACAATCTCGGATGGTGTCCCCCGATCTCGGCGGAACTTTGGGGGATTTATACCGGGCTCTCATTAGCCTGGTCACTTGGTTACCGCAGCCTTGTTTTAGAAGTGGATTCCACCACGCACCACGGTGCTTCACTTGCTTTCCTCAGCTGCTGATAGAGCCTAGATTCTCAACCCCATCGTTCAGGGCATCAACGAGCTGCTTTCCTGTAATTGGACCATTTCCTATCGCCACATTTATCGCGAGGGCAACCGCTGTGCGGACTGGCTAGCGCACTATGCCACCCATTTTGATATGAGAGTTACTTAATTGGACGCTCCACCTATAGGGTGTCATATTCTCCTTGCTAAGGATCAGTTGGGAACCTGTTTTCTCCGACCCATTTTGTAACTGTCTCATCTTTCCCTTTATGTAAAAAAAAAAAACTTTAGACGGTACCGTTCGCTCCCTATTACTGCTCTTACTATATAAGCACATGATTGGGTCTAGGGCTTTTCATTGGCGTAACACGGAGCTTTCTCTACACAGTAACTGAAAATGGTGAAAGGCCGTCAAGGAGAGCGTGTCAGGTTCAATTCTATTTTCCTTTTCTCTTTTCTCTTTGTAAAACTCTGATTCTTCTGATAAAAGAACTCTGGGTTCATTTTGGTTCATGTCATTTTTCTCTCTGCAGGCTCTATGTCAGAGGAACTGTTCTAGGATACAAGAGGTAGATTGAAAGATCGAATCTTTAATTGGGTTTTCAATTCAATTAAGTGTTTGATCGTTTGTTTTGAGAGTTTCGTGATCTGGGTTTCTTTGGATTGTTAGGTCCAAGTCAAATCAGTATCCAAACACGTCGTTGATACAGATCGAGGGGGTTAACACCAAAGAGGAGGTGGCTTGGTACTGTGGTAAGCGAATGGCGTATATTTATAAGGCAAAGGTGAAGAAGAATGGTACCCACTTTCGCTGCATTTGGGGTAAAGTCACTAGGCCTCATGGTAACAGTGGTGTTGTTCGTGCCAAGTTCAAGTCTAATTTGCCTCCAAAATCCATGGTAATCTGGTTAATCTTATTCTCTTTGATTTGAATATAGTTTCTATTCTTAATGTTCTGATTAGGGTTTGTTTATTTTTGCTACAGGGAGCTAAAGTTAGAGTCTTTATGTATCCCAGCAACATTTAAGGTATAATTAAGGGTTTTTTTCTTTAGTTGCTTATTTAAGTTAGGGTATTATGTGTGATGTTAGATATGCGTGTCTCTTGGTGTTCATTATTATGACATGAAGAATTGAACTAGGTTTGAGCAACATAAACTTGAAGCTAATCTAATTTGTCGTTGTTGTGATTATATCGTAGTGATTAAGCTAGATATGATACTGTGGGCGTTTGCATTGGTGAACGGTATACTTGTTCAAAACCTGCTCAAGAATTTCCTTCCTGGTGTTCGCTTGTCAGTTTGCTACTAGAAACTTGTTTTCTTTCTGATTTTTGAGATTGACTAATGATTAGGGATGGGAAATTTGGCTTGCCTTCCTCGTTGGTCCTGTTTGATTGGTTTTGGGCTTGTATACTCATGCATGATCAAACTTGTCCTCGTATATTTAGGACGTGTTGGACTTGGTTTTCACAATCTTTTGAGCCTGATCAATCAAGGCGAATTAGTCTTGCCCAGACATATTACGAAGTCAATGGGTCCAATCAAGTTTGACCAGACTAAGGCTTAAACCTGAGCCCGGCCTGTGGCCAACACTTGCATATACTTGTTAATAGGGCAGCAAGGCATTGCGAAAACACGTAACATTTGTTCCTATTTTGTTTCAGTTGTTTGATCCTTGTGGTGGAATCTGATTGTGTACTTAGGCTTCCTAGTTAACTTCCATCATTCTTGTAAGATACACCTTCTTTCTAAGCTCAGCATTTTTCTATGATGTTCTTTTGCAGTGGGATGGCTCTTGGTCAACTCGTGGTACTGATGCTGATGTTCAATTTGGGGATGAGAAATTGCAATCTTAACTCAGTAGTAGTCAAGGGGTTAGATTTTGTACTGAGGAATTTTGTAAGAATTTTACGACCCCCTGTAAGAATATTTATGGCTTATCCTGAAATTTGGATTTTGAAAATTTTGACGGTCTCGTGTATATTGTGCATTATAAGCTTGCTCTGGATCTGAAAACAATTTTAGCTTCTCCACTTACCCGTGTTCGGTTTAGTATTTTCACAATGTGGTTTCCATTGTCCCGAGTACTGTTAACATGTCGTCTTTCTTTCCTACCATTGACCACTGTATCTGAACATGTTTGGATAAAGCTTTCTTCCTGCTATAGTCAACGTGCTTGTCTTCATTATCGACTTGAGCGTGTTAGATAAAGTGGCAATGGCCCTTGGGAGGAGTTGTGTGCCCACTGGGGCGACGTTCGAATATCAGTTTGCTTCTTGATGCATTCGATTGCAACCCCGTAAAAATGTCCCTACTAGTTATGACGAGCTCAGGGAACCGGAGGAGCAACCTGAAAATAGCCAACCCAAGGAGTTGGATGAGGGACTTGGCAACGATGTGCGGAAGCAACCTGGTAATGACGAGCTGAACAACTGGAGGAGTGACCTGGTGCGAGGGGCTCAGGAACCGGAGGAGGAATTGAGGACCAGGGGGAGAAGCGCCGATTTGTCATGTTTGTTAAAATTCGCGTAATGTTAGATTTGAAGTAAATATTTGATCCTTTTTTCAATGAAAAAACACAAAAACAAAGGAACTCTTGCATAGTGCATACATAACACGATTTGCCTTCCTGCAAGTTTGGGACTCCAGTGTACGATATATTTACATGGGACCCAAAACTATAATCATGACGTAAACCAGCAAAAGCGGGTTTTTTGATTACAACAAATGCTACAGCATCAATTGGACGACGAGTTCAATTTTCAACGAAACAATGCAAGTCGGTACAGTCAGAGGTTGATGTGTGCCAAAGTGGGATCAACACACCGGAGATATTTTCGGGCCAAAGTACTCTTGAGTAGGCGTGGGCGTGGGCGATGTTGGAGGACCATGAGGATAAAAAATCGACAAGGTAATGAAAGAAGATCTAGAGATCTACCATCGAAGAAATCCTCCACGGAAGAAAAGAACACAGAGAGAGAGCAAACAAAGGCGATTCATTTTCACTTGGATCATAAGGATTACATTGAAATGAATTAAGCCCAGTTTCGAATTTTCATTCAACTACCATTAGATCCATATGTTTATTAAGCGTAGCTATCCCTATTGTCTTCCTGTAAATCTTTTCTGCAATGCCGCTGTTTTAACAGTTCTCTAAAATGCCAAGAAATTTGAGAACCAAATGCAGAATCCAGTATTGGGTTTTCGATTGAATGCATTTTTTAGTTCCCGGTCGTCGGAGCCAGTGAAAAGAGTCGAATCCCAGGAAGTGAGATTTATCGAATTGGAAGACTACGCTCAAAGAAGCTAAAGAGAAGAAGCAAGGCATTGAACATAAGCTACAGGTAGGGTACTCGTGGTTTACACCGAAGTTGGGATTTTTTTAAGAAAAACTATCTTTAACTTTTTTGCACTGCAAGCTTGTTTCTTTCGAGTATCTGATACGTTAAATCGAACATGGTGAAGCCCAAAGTCTGAACTGAAAAGGGTGACCCGTAAAAATGATGGCTTTATCGAGGCTAAACTATAAAAATGGTGGCTATTAGGCTATAAAAATGGTGGCTTTATTGGACTTGGGACATAGCGTCATTTTGGACGTATTATTGGATTTCAACCAAATGCTTAAACATCTAGTGAACGACAATTTCAACAAAACTGTGCAAGTGGGCTACAAGGTAATCAATATGATTCCATGTTGATCCATTTATAGTGAAGCAATGCACTGCAATGGTGTGTACGCGAAGTAAAGATCGGTGGGTGCTAAGTTTTAGTGCTTTGGAGTTGTTAGATCACAAAAGGGCTCTTCACTGAAGGCCTCACCAACCACACACACTGACCACGCGTCCACACTTATGCCCTTCTCAGTTTCATACTTCACACGCACTGCCTCATTGCAATCCCGTGCCGGTGCTGTCACTAAAGTAAATGGAATAAATTATGGTGTCAAAACTGGAACACAACATTGTCTTACATAAAATTCTGTTGACTAAAGCGCCCTACTTCACTTCTCAGTTCCAAGTGTTATAATGTTTGTGTCTATATAAATGACCATTTCATTTCCATGTTTCATTGGACCCCGTCATCAGGAATCGATTTTCAGGTAGTTACTACATTATTCCTCTCTTCGATCTCTCTCTGTGTCTTTGTCAATGTGTCTATATGAACTGGATTTATCTTGTGAGTTCTCGAAGTGACTTGGAACTTCCTTGTCTTGGTCTCTCGTGGCATTCACTAGATTTTAGTTTTGTTTATTGCCATTCCGTTAACGGAGTGTGTGAATATGTTCGAAAGATATGTTCTTGTCTCACTCGCTTGCTTGCTAGTTTGTTCATTTATGGGAAATGAGATAACAATTTACCATCAGATCATGCGATTGCATTTGCTACTTCCACTATATTAACAGTTTTTACTTGTAAGATGAAGGTGAGCTTCAGATTTTCCTGCATTACCACAGCACAATCTCAGAATGCTCTGATTTTGTTTCAGTCCTAACACAGCAGACTGGTCAACCAATAATTTTCCTGTGTGCTTCAACTCTGAGAATGTGTTCATAAAACTTATCTTTTCTTGAAGGATTAGAGAAAAGAAAATGGACTTCCATTCTGGTTCGTATGGCTGGATGCAGAGGTTACATGCGAATAGTTGGCTCTTCCTGCTTCTACTCTTAGTGCAGAAGTTTGAAAGAACAGTATCAGCTTCAAGTTACTTGATAGGCCTTGGAAGCTATGACATAACAGGACCAGCTGCAGATGTTAATATGATGGGATATGCAAACACTGATCAGGTGGCATCTGGAGTTCATTTCAGGTTGCGAGCTCGTTCCTTTGTAGTGGCTGAACCTCAGGGGAACAGAGTAGTATATGTGAATCTTGATGCTTGCATGGCCTCCCAGCTCGTTACAGTTAAAGTACTGGAGAGACTGAAAGCAAGGTAGATACCAGATAACTTTCGTTGTTTTGGATTCAAGATGCACAAACACAAAATTTAGATTGCTAGAAACGAACAGAATCATCCATAAATGTCTGATAATCACTTTCTGTATATTGTTCTATAGGATTTATTCTTTTTGAGTCTAATTTGTAGTTGTTATAAATCACAATTTAAATACTTTAGGAATAGAGAATCTTTTACTTGCTCTAATTCACTTCACTTTTACATTTGATCTTTTGTTGTTGTCTCTGTGGATCATCTACTTGACGGTTTTGTGCTCTCACAAGGTATGGGGGTCTTTACACGGAGCAGAATGTTGCCATAAGTGGCATACACACCCATGCTGGGCCTGGAGGCTATCTCCAATATGTTGTGTATATTCTAACTTCTCTTGGATTTGTTCGCCAGTCATTTGATGCCATTGTTGATGGTATCGAGCAAAGCATCATACAGGCTCATGAAAATCTTCGGCCAGGATCCATTTTTGTGAACAAAGGTTCGGAAATAATTGAAATTTATTTTCCTAAGTTGTTACCTTGTATCATCAATATACCTTTTTTTTGCTACATTTTGGTTGGTTTGTTTCCCTGGCTTGCTTAAGATAAATCTAACAAGATCTCGTGACTCTGTGTCTATGTTAGTGTTAAATTAGTTTGTCTTTAACTATGGTTTTGCAGGAGAGCTTTTGGATGCTGGTGTAAACCGTAGTCCAAGTGCTTATCTCAACAATCCTGTGGACGAGCGGAGCAAGTATAAGTACGATGTTGACAAAGAAATGACACTCATTAAGTTTGTAGATGATGAATGGGGACCTGAAGGTTCCTTTAACTGGTTTGCGACTCATGGAACTTCTATGAGTCGCACAAACTCATTGATAAGTGGTGATAACAAAGGAGCTGCTGCAAGATTCATGGAGGATTTCTTCAATAACCAAGCCGGTGGTAAATCCTCATCCTTGAAGGTTAATGAGAATAGTAAGTGAATTTTTCTCTTCTCTGGAATCAAATGTCTAGTGTCAACTTCGGTGTAGCTGGTTCAAATTTGTATATAATCCTACCATTTTATGTCTAGTGTCAACTCAGATTCATGTATGTGATACAAACCCCAATTATACAAATAAAAGATAGAGAAAGTATGGAAATTTCTGATGATTGGTCTATTTGAAACAGGTGACAAGTTGATGGAACTTGCTGCTTCATTCAGGTCTTTAAAAGGACAACCTGTGTCTAGGTTATGGAGTACTACAAAACGTGTCAGAAATGCCACGAGGAAAGCTAACACCGACAGTCCTCGATTTGTTTCAGCTTTCTGTCAATCAAACTGTGGTGATGTAAGTCCAAATATTCTTGGTGCATTTTGCACAGACACAGGACTTCCTTGTGATTTCAATCACAGTACCTGCAATGGGAAGAACGAACTTTGCTATGGACGGGGACCAGGGTATGCATTGTCTTGATCTCTTTTCGAAATCGAACTGGTTTAAGTAGTTTTCCTAATCAGTGCTGTAATTTGTACTTAAGAGGATAAAATGCTTTGTATGTCCATTTTTCAGGTATCCTGATGAATTTGAGAGTACGAGAATAATTGGAGAGAAACAATTTAGGAAAGCTGTTGAACTATTCAACAAAGCATCTGAGCAGCTGAAGGGAAAGGTTGGATACAAGCATGCTTATGTGGATTTCTCAAACATTGAGGTCTCGCTAAATAACAAGGTAGTGAAAACATGTCCTGCTGCCATGGGCTTTGCTTTTGCCGCAGGGACAACTGATGGCCCTGGAGCTTTCGATTTCAAGCAAGGAGATAAGCAGGCAAGAAATGGTTCTATCGTATGTCTTATGTTTCATGAATTGGGGCTTCCTAAATTTTGTGATCATTGTCTCTGGAATCTTTGCAGGGTAATGCTTTCTGGAAATTGATTAGGAACTTCCTTAGAACACCAAGCCAAGAACAAACAAATTGTCAGCAACCCAAACCTATTCTGCTTGATACTGGTGAAATGAAGCTACCATATGACTGGGCAGTGAGTATGACATTTTATGAAGCAGTGATAATGCTAAAAATTTGGTAAAAAAGTTGGAGGAACACTGAGACTTGTTCTAGGTTAAGCACAAAAAGAGTACAGTAGAGGATAAAATTAAGAGAATGATAGACAATTTATTTGGTGAATTGCAGAACTTAGAACATGCTTCCCTTTCACATAATTATTTTTTTTATCCTTAGAGATGTCTATTCAGCCTTGAACCCCAGAAAACGAATTGATGTTTTCCTAACCAGTGAATGTTCCATGCAGCCCTCAATTCTTCCAGTTCAAATCTTGCGAATAGGGCAACTTGTCATCCTTAACGTACCTGGAGGTGAAAAAAATCCTTTCCTTTTGTATTTTTTATGTATATATACTACAATCTCTTCAGAACATACACATTTTAGCAAATGGCAATCAATTAGATGTGAATAACGATACCTTGTTGCTCTGCCACAGAAAGTGTTCCACTACTACATTACAGACGCTCACTATACAGTCTTGCTCAGTATTTCATTTTTTCCTTGGGCATGTCCAATTTACGGCGACCCTGTTTCCTGCAGAATTTACTACCATGGCTGGTAGGCGTCTCCGGGATGCTGTCAAGGCATTGCTTACTTCTGGAGGTAGCAAAGAATTTAACAACAATGTGCACATTGTCATTTCTGGACTGACTAATACGTATTCACAATATGTGACCACATTTGAGGAGTACCAAGTTCAGAGATACGAGGTTTGGATCATTAACTCTCATTTTCCTTTTTCAACCATTATGTGCATCTCTAATTTTCTAGCATAGCATTAGATGAAGCAGTGGCACATTCATATTCATAAAGTATCATTCTATCACTGATGTATCTATTGTAATGATTGTCAGGGAGCGTCCACTCTTTACGGACCTCACACACTTGGCGCCTATATTCAGGAGTTCAAGAAACTAGCTGCAGCTCTTCTCAGCGGACAACCTGTGAATGCTGGTCCGCAGCCCCCAGACCTCCTTGATAAGCAAATCAGTTTATTAGCACCTGTAGTTGTGGATGCTACTCCTCTTGGTGTCGATTTTGGAGACATTAAAGAAGATGTGCCTTCAAATTCAACCTTCAAAAGGGGAGACGTGGTTTCTGTTACGTTCTGGTCTGCTTGTCCGAGGAATGATCTGATGACTGAGGGCACGTTTGCACTGGTTGAGATTCTCCGAGTCAAAACAACCTGGGATTCAGCCTACGACGATGACGATTTCTGCCTGCGGTTTAAGTGGTCAAGGCCTGCAAAACTTAGTCCTCAGAGCTTTGCAACCATCGAATGGAGGATCCCACGGTCTGCAGTTCCTGGAATATACAGAGTAAGACATTTCGGTGCTGCAAAGGCAATTACTGGATCTATCAGCCATTTTTCAGGCGCTTCCAGTGCCTTTGTTGTGGTATAGCCCTACAGAGGTTAAACACTAAACTACTTTATTGTGTTAATTTAATCATATCCCATTCTAGTCTAGATCCAGCAAAGACATGCATTTTGAATTGTGTCACAGTGTCAAGGAAATAAAATATAATCAAGGATGGAAAGATATTTGACTGCAAACAGAAGCTGAAACTGCAGATTTGTATCATAAACTGTTAGTTGATACACACTGATCATTCTTTCATGACTAGACGAGACAATGCTCTCTGGCTCTCTACTTCATGTGCGTTGACCCGCGGTCTGCAAGCAGACAAAGACATTAGTATTGCATTGTCTTTAGTCCTTACCTAGTACAACATCAAAAAAGTTCAGATTCTTACTGTAGAAACTGTTGGATTACGATGAATTCTCAATTTCAAAGATGCACACAAGTTGTTGGTAGATAAATTAAAGACCATCTTTTGCAATACTATTATAGAGATTGCCAGATTTCTGAAACACAATAAAAAGATGCAACTTTTCCTAATTCGATTCTCTGATTAAATTTAATAGAATTTGGTAACTTTCAATTGAATCTAAAAATTTGAAAAAACTCGAACTTTCTTTCACCAATAGTTTCTGTGCAGTTTTAGTGGCGACAGAAAATTGCTAAGCTTCCGAGGGAGGGTTTACTGCCTGTCTCATTCTCTTTTACCATTGATGTCTGTACTTCATCTTCACTGATCATCGTTGAATTGAGAAACCCCAAAACACAAGTTTTGAGTTTGAAACTGAAAGCAAATCGCAGAAGAAAGAATTTCAAGGCAAACAAGTTTAGCAAATTTAGGTAGGGGTTTCGATCATTGAACTCAAACTCTCTTTCCATTCCATTCCTTCCCTCTCGCCAAAATCCAAACCAGTAGCAAATTCCGCCACCTTCCCGCGGTCGTCGTCGGAAATGGACATTTCCGAAATAAGTCCCAGATACCCGACTTGATCCGACTCGCCCCGATTTGCGCCCGACCCGTGACCTGCTCTTCTCTAGTAACGAACACACAATGCAACTAACTTTTTAACTGCCCGTTGATATCTCCAACAAGTTGAGCCCAAACTATTAGAAGCCCATTCAACCAGATTCGATCCAAATTGGTCCAATTTGACCCGGACCAATCCCGACCAACCCGACTTGGCCCTAGCCGTACTCGACCCGAATTATTCAGCTGTCCCCTGTTCGATGCCACGTGGCAGGCGGCTTATTACATTCTTTTCTTCTTCTTTTCTCTCCCACCGAACACTCGCTTCATTTATATAACCTCAAAGCTCCCAAGAATCATGGCTTTCTAGGGTTTTCAATGTCTTCGTTCTTCAATTGCGTATGCAGATAGTGGAATTGATTTGTGAGGTTTAGGAGGTAGTGCTGGTGAGGGTGTTAAATGGAGGGAGCGAGCAATGGAGGGATGTTGTACCACGAGGTGCAAGAAGGGAAGTTGTGTGCGTTGCATTGCGTGAACACGGTGTTACAAGGCCCTTTCTTCTCCGAAGTCGACTTGGCGGCGCTTGCGACGGATCTCGACCACAAGGAGCGTCAGGTCATGCAGCAGTTCGGCGACTTCCTATCCTTCGAGTCTCACAATGTTTCGTTAGGCGGTGATTTTAGTATTCAGGTCACTTTATTACGACTCATCGTTTTCCTCTTTTTCTTTTTTGTTTTGAAGTTGCATTCTTCGAATTGCTTGTTGTTTGTTTGAGTTGATAACTGATCAATTGATTAGTGAAGAAAGGGAATTGATTGCTGTTTTGATTGGTTAAACTGGTTTAAGTTACTTTTTGGAAGTAGTTGTGTATTGGTCATGGATGAATATGATCGTAAAAGATTCTTGGTGCTTGGGGAAATGGGAGTGAATTGTTTTAGTTCTTTGCCTGCGGTTTAGGGTAAAGTATTGAACTTTGGAGTTGAAAGGTATTTGCTTTACGTTGAAGTGAGCGGTTAGGGTTTTTAACTAAATGATGACTCTTGGTATCAACATTTTGTTTTGTTTTTTTTGTTCTCTTTTGATAGACCAGGCATTATGAGGACTGGTCAGAGATGTACAGTACATGTACAGTATGTTTGAGCTTACATTTTGTGCACAGTCTTTTTTCAATTGTGGAAGTATGAGTCGTGGCAAAGAAATGATGGAAAGATAAATAGGACGGTACTGTGATCCCAAATCCTTTTCTCAGTGAAAATTATTTGGGATGTTCTCATTCTTGTCGTGCATGCACCCGATGCCGATAGCAGAGCCTTACACACGTATGTCCCTGGCTCCAAGTTCTCAAAGTGGTTGATCTTAGCACGCTAGCTGCTGCTTTATTTCATATAGTGAGAATGCTTTCTATTTCTTAGCCTTCCAAAGGCTCTCAAATTCTAGTCATGTTTATGGAAAGGGGGGTCATTTTCCAGTATTTTAGTTGGTGATCAGCTTGTTATGCTTCTTGATGGACATTAAACCATAACTTTGAATTTGTGATAGTCTTATGATAGACAGAGGGTGATTTGTTCATATGAGGAAAATGGTATTTTATACATTTTTGCCAACATAGCGCATGGGCACAAGTTACTACTGGGTTGATTATTCCTTTTTCTGCTTTTTGGAGCATTTTAAAGGACAAACATAACAGAATTGTCTACCTTGGGTTTGTATTGGACCCCGTTGCATTTAGATCCTAAGTAAAATGTTCATGAAGTTGGCTTTGAAGATGGTAATGATGTGATCAGGAATGGAAGTTTGATTTGTTGTTATCCTATCCCCCCTTCACTATGTTATGTTGAATTTTCATTTTTACTTTCCATAAACATGTCATAATTCTTAATACTAACTCTTATGGTGAACAGACGTTTTAGATTAACTGGAACATTCCTTTTAAATCATAAGTGTATGTTGCATTGGCACTACCTGATGGGATTATCTGGATATCTTAATCGATGCTAGCTTTGTTAGGTGGTTTGCTTAACCCTTTTTTTCCCCACCTTTATAGATGTGAAAGCCAACCTATCTGATTTGTTATTTTGTATGGTCGCTGGAGCTGCCACTTCCATATATAGTTAGTCAGGGTAGGAATTAAGTAGGTTAGATAAATGCAAACTACCATTTAGATGAGGATCGCATAAGGTAACTTCGAACCACCTAATTTAAGTGGTCCAACTTGTTTATGAGCAAACAGACAAGTCAGTTGGTTTTCATTTATTTGGAATACGAAGGTAGCTCCATAGTAGCTAGTTGTAATACCCAGAAAGAAGTTTTTGTTGGCCTCTTATTAATGTGGGATGCTAACAACTCATTTACTGTATTAATTGGATATAGAGATTTCATAATTTAATTATTAAAATTATGGGTGAAAAGGAGGGTTAAACATGACAACATTTCAATACCTACCAAAACCACGAGTGCTATAGGAGGCATGAATCTCTTTTTACCTCAGAGAATTAATTGCAACTAGGACTAATTTACATGGACATAGCTGTTTACCATTAGACTTGTAATTATTCAATGCATTTACACTTGAGAAAGGGACCATGGTTTCCCATTATTTGCAAGAAACAGATGGTCTGAAGCTTAAAGATCCCATACTTTGTTTCCTTTTTCCTTCTAGTTATACGAGGAATGCTATGACTCGGTACCAATAGTGTGACCATTACGTGGTGTGACATTAGAGAGCAATATGTTCCGTGGCTTTCATCCATGGCAACTTTCCTCAAAGCACTTTATGTAAACAAAGCATCATGTAAACAAAATTGGATTTGAAAATCTTATTCTCTTGTTTCACTATTTTTAATTTCATTGTCGAAATTAACTAGGTGAGGGCTTCCAAGATAAGGTGATAAATGAATGCAAATTAATGTTGTAAAATCTACTTGCAGTAATTCTAGATATTGTTAGTTAAATTGGGATCTATTTGGTTGGAGCTAATGAAGTCTTTCAAAGTTGATATTGTGAGAAAATAATTCCTGCAGGTTTTGCAAAAGGCTTTAGAAGTGTGGGACTTGCAAATCATTCCTTTCAACAGTCCAGTGGCTGAGTCTGCACATGTTGACCCTGATCTGGAGAATGCTTTTATTTGTCACTTGCATGACCATTGGTTCTGTATCCGAAAAGTGAATGGGGAATGGTACAATTTTGACAGTTTTTATGTGGCCCCACAAAATCTTTCAAAGTTCTATTTGGCAGCTTATCTCGACTCTCTGAGGGGCTCTGGCTGGAGCATTTTCCTGGTGAGAGGGAACTTCCCAAAAGAGTTTCCCATTTCATCATCTGAAGCTTCTAATGGCTATGGACAATGGCTGTCTCCAGAAGATGCTGAGAGGATCACAAAAGCCTGCAACTCGATGAATGCTCTTCAAAACAGTGGTTCTGCTCAGCAGGATTCTGTTGCATATCAGGAAGCTCTTTCAGAAATAGAAGACCGGGATTTGCAAGCTGCAATAGCTGCCAGCAAAGAGGGTTCTTTCCCACCAGAGGCTACTGCTGAACCTAATACTCCTTCAACAGCCTGTAACTCAATGCCCGTTCTTGATGGTTCTACTCAGCAGGATTCTGTTAAATACCAAGAAGTTTTTTCAG
>JANZLH020000075.1:134288-150238 GCA_026770325.2 Erythroxylum fimbriatum
GCTATTTTTAATTAATGTATTTTTAATTAATTCAAAATAAATAATAATAATAATAATAATAATGATAATATGCATCAAGAAATTGCTTAATTATGATGCAATAATAATAATAATAAAAAAATGAAATATCCATATTACTAATTTTTGATATTAAAAAGGAATATTAAAACTTACATAGTCCTATATTCTTAATTAAAAATTCCACTTATTTTTAGTAAATGATCATTTTTCTTCTAAATTATATCATATTGATATTAATTAATTATTTTTTCATTTTAATAAAAAAATAAAAATTTCACATAGTTCAAAATTAGCATCTACCAATATTAAAATTATCCATTTCTCCATTTTTGGTAAAAAAAACAAAATTTCATTTTCCAATTAATAATTCCCAAATTATTTATGAAAATTAAATAATTCACAATTTTCTAACCCCAAAAAATCGTGAAATTGCTTCTCTTCCGTTCCCTCTCTTTCTCTCTCTGAGTAGCGGCCTGAGTTGATTAAATATAAAGCCTTTTACTCTCTCTCTCTCTCTAAAGGACAACAAACCTCAAGCCAAACCGTCACTTTCTCTCTCTAGGGTTTCGAAGAGAAGAAGCTCAAGTTTTGTTAACGGCACTCTAATTGTAGGGTTTTTGAAGCTTTTTAGCAGAAATTTCCGTGATCGTGCGACTCCCAATTTCTCTGCAACGCTAGGACTCAGCTCCTCTCCGCTGCTTCTCGTGGTTTCGCCGAGAATTTGTCGTCAATTTATTGGTGCGAATGAGGTTTGGCGATTCTTTTAGTGGATTATTAATTTTATACTACAAAATTCTGCTTCTCGGAGCGTAAAAATTTTGTGGGGTTTTGGTATTTCGGGTACTAGGTCAGTGATACGAGTGTAATGTAGGTGAAGACCGTGTTGACTTTGATGTCTCACTCCTTGAGCTTTGGAAATGAAGGTTATTAGGCGAAGGACGCACAATTAGGATATATTGTAGTTTGGTGTTTGATGGTTGGTGAAAAATACGGTAGAAGCTCACGAAATTTTTTTTTCTAAAATGAAATTGACTTTTATGATTTTTAACGTCCTGCTGCCTTTCAAAATTTCGTGGGAAACCAAATTTGCAGTGTTTTTGTTAAGTTCCGAAGGGAAATTTTGTTTCTTGCGCTTTCTGTTTTACAGAGGGTAGTGTTGTAGTTGCGGTGTGCTTATATTAGTAAGTTTTAGTAGGGGCTCAGATTAGGTTAATTCTTCTCTTTTTGTGTTTTTATCCGTACAGGTAATAAGTCCACAGTCTTCGATGTGCTAAATCGCTCTGCAACAGGGAACCTTTCTGGCATTTCAAGGTTTCATGTTGGTAAATGTGGTTTGGTGGATGTTGAATGATAGTTCCCATGGACTTGAATGCTTCACCATTACCTGAAGAGGATGAAGAGAAATTTGAAGGACACGTGGAAGAATACAATGTGACAGAAGAACATTTTGAAACTGCTGTTGAAACTGCACATCGGGTAACTATGGATGTGTGATTTGCTTCTCTCTGATTTGAGTAATGATGTGTTACCTTTTCTAAATGATTTCAACGAATGAGAGGCTAGGCAATTTTTTGGTTGAAAATTTGTCTCAGGTGGATGAGAGGCTTGTTTTGAGACTTCATTTAAAATATTGAGATTTGTGTCCCTTTCTGTTATTGGTAGAGGTGCAAGCTTTCTCTTTAATTATGATTTGCTTACAAACTTTGGACGTTGGCCGAAATTGGTATTTTGAGCTTCAGTAAAGCATATAAGGATTCCTTTCTAACTGAAACAATCTAGTTCTTGACGCACATAATTTTGATGTTTGTCATAGTTTAGATGACGCTGCAAGATAATAACTATTACTACATTAGGTACTTACTTGGTTACTATAAGAGACCCATGATTTGTGAAAATTGGGGTCCTTTTCTATTCATGGTTATTGACTCTTATTGATGAAAATGTCTCTGGAGAACAATGGTATCATTGCTTCTTGTTTGTAATGGCAATATTTGTCATTTTCAGTTTTCCAAACAGTTAGGAGCAGAGGCCTCTGTCATTTTCGTTCATTTTTGTTATTGCTTCTTGTTTGTAATGGCAATCCCTTGTCATTTCCAATTTGTCTTTTCTGGTGATCTTTTCAATTGCACATTTACCGATATGTGGCTAATGAATTTACATACTGGGTTAGGAGCGTGAAGAAAGACGTAAACGTTTGAGGAACGAACGTTCTGAAGAGAGACATGTACACAGTTCTTGGCAACCATTGAACGATCAATATGCACCAAATAAGCATCACAGATCTCATGATAGATATAAGTTACCTCCTGGTTGGTTTCTTAGCTTATTGTTCTGAGGCAAGAGTGACTTTTGTCTGTGCTTAGGGAAAATGTTTTTTATCTAATGAAGTTACTCTTACCAACTGTAGGTTGGCTGGAATGCCCTTCCTTTGGTCGTGATATTGGCTTTATCATTCCTTCTAAAGTTCCACTTGGAGAATTGTACAATGATCTCATCCTCCCTGGTAAAAGATACTCCTTCAAACAAGTCCTCCATCATCTGAAAGTTTTGGGAAGAAAAGTAAGTCCTGAACTTGAAAAAGGTTTTCTTTGAGTCATACTTTCCTTATTAGAATGCCAATTCAATAAACACTTTGCAGCTTGGATTGGTGATTGATTTGACAAATACTACTCGCTACTATCAAACAGCAGATTTGAAGAAGGAGGGCATTAAGCATATTAAAGTATGTTGTCAAAAAATAAAGTGATTACTTTTCTTTTAGCCATACTTTATCATTGTGGTCCTTCTAACTTCATAATATTTTATTTTAGATTCAGTGCAAGGGGCGTGATGCTGTGCCAGATAATGCATCTGTAAATAACTTTGTTTATGAGGTATGCTTCTTTTGTGAGACGTTTGCTTTTCAGTGTTGATGCTAAGTTGCACATTTTGTTTTCATTTTTAAATGTTATTGGCCATAGTTCATGGTCTGATATAAAGTTTGAGTTCTACATTGTTTGCTACTCAGCGGTTTTGAATACTGCTGGGAATTGTTAAATTCCCTTCATTGCTTTTTCACATTTAGGAACTGTTACTGATTATGAGACACTTTAAACATGACATTATAAGCAAGATAAATGCTACATATGGTGGTTAATCTTTTTGTCTAGGTCACTCAATTCCTTTCTCGTCAGAAACATTCGAAGAAATATATTCTAGTCCATTGTACTCATGGGCACAATCGCACAGGATACATGATTGTTCATTATCTAATGCGTTCTCTGCCAATGACTGTAACACAGGTCAGTTTTCATACTTTCTTCCCGATATTTTATTTTTTGTGCTTTATTTCGTCACATATTTTTGAATATGTAATTCTTAATGCATAAGCAGGCAATAAAAGCATTTGCAGACACACGGCCTCCAGGAATATACAAACCAGACTATATTGATGCCTTGTATACATTTTATCATGAGAGAAAACCTGAAACGGTTGTTTGCCCGCCAACTCCCGAGTGGAAGAGGTCCTCTGATCTTGATCTCAATGGTGAAGCTGTACCAGATGATGATGATGATGGAGCTCCAGTTGCTCCATTGCAAGTATGTGTTTATGAAGTAATCAATCCATAAGTCTGCTATTCTTTCATGGCATAAATGGTTAATGTGGATATGTTGTGATTATTTTTCTGTACATCTTCATAGGTTTAAAGTATTACTTCTGGTGTGGCATACATTTCTTAGGAAGAATGATAATCTGCTTTTGGGTCTATACATGGTTTAAATTCAGGAAAATCTTGAGATGGTTGTCATGATGACAAATGATGATGTTCTGGGAGATGAAATTCCAAGCGACCAGCAGGATATATTGCGGCAGTTCTGCTACCAAATGCTGAAGTTAAATATTCCAGTAAGTAGCCTGCCACTTAGTATTTGGTGTGGACTGACCCTTAGGTGGATTAATTATCTATGATGGGAGTACTAATCATGTCTAGTTTTACGACCTGTTACAGTTATAGTAATTGCATATGGACCCTTTGATTGTATCAGTGTATACATTTTCATGCTTATGAATTGTTATGGGAAACACCTCACCCGAACTCATTTGCGTTTTTATCTTGTTTTCTTCTTTGCTATTTTACGCAAGTTTCACTCTGTTTGGGTAACTGCTGTTTTTGATGTTCTTATTTAGGTGCGAGGAAATGTACACTTCCCTGGGTCGCACCCTGTTTCTCTCAGCAGGTGCAATCTGCTTTTCATTTTAATAATGCCTCTGTGGACTTGGAAGTACAACTAGTGCTTTACACACTTTTGGATTGTAGGTTAAGGTTTATTCTACTTGATTGATTATTCTGGTAGTTTCCATTTCGTGGTTGATAGGAATAATTGTTTTCATTTCTTTTTGGTCAGACTTCCTAAAAATATTGGTATTCTCCTGTGTTTGGTCTTGCAGGGATAATTTGCAACTGCTAAGGCAGCGTTATTATTATGCAACATGGAAGGCTGACGGAACACGATACATGATGCTAATTACAATGGATGGCTGTTATTTGATTGATCGAAGTTTTAATTTTCGAAGGGTCCAAATGAGGTTTCCTTGTAGGAGTATAAATGAAGTATGTATCTTTGTAATTCTGACACAAATGTTTTTGACAATGTAACCTTCCTAGGTTATTTTCCACATATCATTTCCAACATGTCTCCTTTCTCTTATTTGGCAAGGGTTTAGCTGATAAGACACATCACTACACACTGCTTGATGGGGAGATGATTATTGACACTATGCCAGATTCACAAAAGCAGGAAAGGAGATATCTCATTTATGATTTGATGGCAATAAACCACGTTTCTGTCATTGAGGTTTGATTCATTATCAAATTTGTGACCATCATTTTAATACTTCCTAATGTTATTTTCATATGGTAGTATGTATTGAACGACTGCACAGTGGAATGATTTGATAATACACTTTTTATTGTGATTATGTAGTATAAGTTTGGCCCAATAGCTTAGTAGAAGATATGGAAATGGAGATTTACTTGAGAATTTCTGAACCCAAGATGTTTCAAATTTGTATATGGGAAGTGTTGAAGTCTTGTCGTGTGTGATTAACTTTTGAACACGTTTCACAATAATCACCAATTGAGTGATGCCTGTGCATTTTATTTATGATCCTTACAAACACATTTTAATCAAAGGAGATGCAATGTGACCCTATGGAAGAAGTTTCTCTTGCAAGCTGGCTAATGGAATAATTTAAGTTGAAGGATAACTAGTTAATGGGTAGCGTGAAACTATTGTTTCTAGACAGGTGGGATTAATAAGAGAAGTGGTGCAACTACATAATTTTTTTTTGGGGTGTTTTTAGGAGACCATATATAGCCAAACCAAATGCTAACTTGGCTTGTCAGAAATTAGTCATGTTATCAGATGCTATTTTCGCTGCTGTATTATCTGAAAAGTCACCAGGTTCACAATAAGTGCTTGACTATTTAAAATTTTGTGCAGCGACCATTTCATGAACGATGGAAGATGCTTGAAAAAGAAGTGATTGAACCTCGTAACAATGAGCGCCAGTATACCTTCCAGAGCAGGAGTCCTTACAGATATGATATGGAGCCATTCAGGGTAGGGTGTTCCTCTATCCTCGGATTTTCTCTGACATTATCGTTTTAGTTAATGATTTCATTGAGTTGCTTGGCAGGTAAGGAGAAAAGACTTCTGGCTTCTATCAACTGTTACAAAACTGTTGAAGGAATTTATTCCTAGGCTTTCACACGATGCAGATGGTCTTATTTTCCAGGTGATTAGCATTGCTATTTTTGACAGAATGTTATTCTTCTTTCCCCCTTCACCTATCCTCCCCACCAATCTCTGTTTGTTCTTTGTGCCTCCATATCCGGACATCTCTGTTTGTTCTTTCCATATCGTTTCCAACATGTTTGACCTTATCCTATAATTTCATTGTGTGGCCATATTAAAGGTAATTTGATTTCAGGGTTGGGATGATCCATATGTCCCTCGTACCCATGAAGGCCTGTTGAAGTGGAAATACCCTGAGTTGAACTCAGTTGACTTTCTATTTGAGGTATTTTGTCAACTCTGCAACTTCATATTATGGATGGCCTATTCTGATTACAAATATAAATGTCTTGATAGGTGGATGCTGATGGTAATCAGTTGCTCTATTTGTATGAACGAGGGAAAAAGAGGCTCATGGATGGGAACAGAGTTTCATTCAGAGGTCAAGGCAAATTTGTTTATATCCTTGCATTTTAATAGCTGCCGTATGAAACATTTACATCTACTTAATACCTCTCTTTGATAACTGATTGAATAATTGACAACCATGTCAAATGTTTTCCCCAGGCTGGGTATTGGTAAGAAGATGCCTATGTAGTAGATCACTATTGAAAATTTCAATTGAACCATCATGGCCTTAAGGCTTGGAGCACAATTTGATTCCATTACTGAGACATCAGTTTCTGCAGATGGCGATCCTTCTTTCTACTCAGGGAAAATCATTGAGTGTTCTTGGGATTTAGAGGAACAGATATGGATATTTATGCGAGTTCGGACTGATAAATCTTCACCAAATGAGTTCAACACCTACAAGAAGGTGGTTTTCATCACCATCTTTCATACTTCCGCATTTTCCTCAATCCCTCTGGTTTTAACAAAGTTTCTCACTGAATCAAAAAACAGGTGATGCGAAGCATTCGGGATAACATTACAGAAGATGTTTTGTTGAACGAGATTCATGAGATAATTCGCCTGCCTATGTATTTCGATAGGATAAACAACGATAGCAAACCTCATCGTCAGCATGCTAATGCACCACGACGAAGGTGATTTGAAACTGCCAAGGTGATTATCTTTTACTAAATTAACTATTTATCAGATCTACATAGTGCATGATGGATGTTTGATGCTCCAGTGCTCTTGCTCTTACATTTGTAAATTCGGGATGTACTCAAGCATATCGACTAGAGGGTTCTCACCGGTGATTGTAATTAGCTACAGCTTAGAACCTCCGGTGGTAGTGTGCTATACTGGTTGGTTACATATATATCCAGTTGGTACACTTAAAATAGTTCCTCTTTCAAATCCATCTTTGTGATAGTTGTCCAGATGAGAGCTAGGAATAGGATCAGCAATGTATATTGTCTGCTCTAAATTAAATGTAGAAATTCTTTATAGTTACAACCGAAATCCTCAAAACAAGTAGCTTTTTTTTTTGTTATTATGTGAATATTCTATGAAAATATTGTCACCTTCTGTAACATTTTGTTCTAGGACACCATTGTTGAATCTCAGAATCAGAAAACTGGTACTTGGTAGTTGATGTTATTCATGATCTATGCAATATGAACTTGATCTTCACTTCTTCTTTAGAAGGTATGGCTGATGATATGTATTAAAGCCTAATGAGCTTATAGCTATGGATGAGCAAAAGTGTTTGAGCTCGAACCGTTCGATTCGAAATCAACGAACTAAATTTGAGTTTTAAGAATCTGATTCGAAACTTAGTCACATAATGGCCTAAAATATTTTAAATACATATAGTCAATTTTAATTGTTTTGTGCCTTTTTCCCCTCTTATGATTGTGATTTAAGTGAATTTTTTAAATTTCCGACAGTTATGAATATGATCCATAGGAAAAAAAAATGTAATTGGCTCATTCAAGTTGGGTTTAGGTTAAGCTTGATCTATTACCATTTCTAAGTACACTGCAATCTATTTCTATATTGTTATTCAAATTGGGAAATTAATAAATTCAATTTTTAGTACTATATTACAAAAAATATAAAAACAAAATTATTATGAATTGGGTCGAATGAATCAACCTTTAATAAATTGTCCAAAAAAAACATTTTGTTTTATTTTTTAAAAATAATGTTATTTTAATTTTGAATTTTTTAAATTTATAAATTAAAATAATATTTTTTTAGAAAATTAAATTAAAATAATGTTAATTTCAATGAGGTTTTAGGCAGGGTGGCGTGGCACGTGAAAACGGAAACAAGTGAATTGATCCCGGTTTTTACTAATCCGAACTAATTAAGTCTGTTAATTTTATATCAGATTGGGCTTGATGTACTAAGCCTATTTATCAAAGGACTTCTGGGTATGCGGCGTAAAATCGAGGACCAATTTGCAATTTCTCAAAAGTTACTAAAGAGTCCACGAAGTTCTCACCTTCTTCCTCTTCCTTCTTCATCTCGAAAGATTCAATCCTAAATCTGTTCTATTGAATGAAGTTTCAGTGAAACTAAACTCTGATCACATGGCAGCCGTTAGGGTTTTGTCCATTTACTTCCTTCTATTCATTTCTACTGTTTCCGTTCTCGGAGAGGACTCCAAGAAGAATAAGTTCCGTGAGCGTGAGGCCGCAGACGACGCTGTTGCCTTCCCCGAGATGTAAGTTTCACTGCGATCTCGAATTCAAAGATGGAATCTTTCTTTAATTTCTGAATATGACGAGTGTACTTTGTTGTGTATGCGTATGATAGAGACGAGGATGCGTTATTGAATACAAAGTGCCCTCGGAGTTTAGAGCTGAGATGGCAAGCGGAAGTTAGCTCTAGTATTTATGCTACTCCTCTCATAGCTGATATAAACAGGTGCGTTTGTTTGTTCACTCATTCTTGGGTTTTGTTGAAATGTTTTGGTTTGACGATATATGGAGTCTTTTGTTTTGTTTCAGTGATGGAAAGCTGGATGTTGTAGTTCCTTCTTTTGTTCATTACCTTGAAGTACTAGAGGGTTCCGACGGAGATAAAATGCCCGGTATGAGGCTTGTATATTTTTGAATTATGGTTTTCTGGCAATTTTGATATGTAATTTGCTTGAGCTAGATGATTTGAGTGAGAAATATTTGGATGGCTTTGTGTGGTGGGATGTTTATGTGCCTGTTAGTGGTGTATGTGTTAGGTTGGCCGGCGTTTCACAAGTCAACAGTGCATGCAAGCCCTCTGTTGTATGATATTGACAAGGATGGTGTAAGGGAGATTGTGTTGGCTACCTACAATGGCCAGGTGCTGTTTTTCAGGTATTTGAATTGAGAATTTTGGTGTGGATACAAGGTTATGGTATGGTTTCAAGAAGTTGTCAGTTGTTGCTTATTGCGCATTAGCTGTTCCGATTTTAGGGTTTCAGGTTACATGATGACAGAAAAACTGGAGGTACCTCGTAGGAAAGTCAAAAAAGATTGGTATGTGGGTTTGAATCCTGATCCTGTGGATCGTTCTCATCCAGATGTTCATGATGACCAAATTATACAGGATGCTGTCAAGAAGAAATCAGCATCACGTAAGTTTCTTGGTTACTGTTAGTACTTGCTTCATTTATTTCTTCATCTATCTCCCAAGAAAGAAGGTGAGTTTTGGAGCAACTGGTAAAGTTACTCCTTTGTGACCAAGAGATCACAGGTTCGAGTCACGAAAACAACTTCTTTGTAAAATGCAAAGGGGAGACTGCATACAATTAATGTCATTCCTCGAATTCTCGCAAAGCGGGGAGCCTGGTGCACTAGGGTTGTTTTTGTTGTTGTTTATATCCCCGGAAAAGTTTTCTTCAGTTTAATTTTCATTGGTATGAAAGAATTTTCTTAGTGATGTGATAAGTGGGAAGTCAGTTTATGCTTTGAATTGATTTCTCTTATTTACCATTCCTGTATACTCAACTCAAATCCTGAAAAAAAAAACTGATAAGAGGTGGTACTCACCATTAGTTGTTGGGATAAGGTGGTAGTCACCATTAATTAATAGCAGTTGCTTGTGAGAAACTCCCTAAATATAAGCGTCCAACATGTTTTTGGGCTTAATGTGTCTATAATGTTGACTTGCTGATTATTTCTCTTTGGCATATGTAAAGTTGTCCCTGTTCTGACCTCCTCTCCTGTAAGAACGAGTTCCTTAATCTGTCTATAATACTGACTTGCGGATATCTTTCTTTGACATATGTAAAGAAGTTGCAATTCTGACTTCTTGAGCTGTAATAATCAGAGACAACAGGAGGTGCACATGGAAGTACACCTCAAACGAATGCTTCAAGTGAAATTACACATGGAAGCCAACCTGAAACAAATACTTCTGACGGAACACGGGGAACTCCTATAACAGCAAATGACCATCTGGCGAAAGAACTCCATCAAGAGGATCAAAAGAAAAATGATGATAGTCAAATAAAGGAAAACATAAAACTGCCTCTAAATGCCAACAATTCTTCTAATAATGGTTCAGTTGATAATGGGGCAAGCACAGGGAGACGTCTTCTGGAAGATAGCATTTCAAAGAATTCTCAAACAGGCAGTTCAGAGTCCAAGGAGAACGACAATCCGGAAGTTCATGTAGCAAATGTGGAAAATGCGGGTGGGTTAGAAGCAGATGCTGACTCATCTTTTGAGTTGTTCCGTGATAATGATGAGCTGGCTGATGAGTATAGTTATGACTATGATGATTATGTGGATGAATCCATGTGGGGAGATGAGGAGTGGACTGAAGCACAACATGAGAAGTTGGAGGATTATGTGAATATTGATTCACATATCTTATGCACTCCTGTAAGTGTAATACTTAATGAAATGTAGAAATTTTAGTGATGAACGCTTCAGATATGGCAGATGAGATAAGATATTTGTATTTGAATTAATGTTTTCTCTGCTATCTCAGGTTATAGCAGACATTGACAATGATGGGGTGTCAGAAATGATTGTCGCAGTTTCATACTTTTTTGATCATGAGTAAGTTATCTTCAATTGTCATAACTCATGTATTTGCATCTTACTTCACTCTTCAAATATAGATCAATTATTATTTGACTTCTAAATTAACGTAACAACCCTCTTTTCTGTTGTGTTTGATGCTAACGTGTTAACTTTGGCAAGGAAAGTTGTCTAATTTACGTGCATTGCTAATAGTTCTATGGGTTTAACAGGTATTATGACAACCCTGAGCATTTGAAGGAACTGGGTGGTATAGAGATTGGGAAATATGTTGCTAGTTCTATTGTCGTATTCAACCTTGATACGAAGCAAGTTAAGTGGACTAAAGAGCTGGATCTTAGCACTGATACTCAAAACTACCGTGCATATATATATTCTTCTCCTACAGTGATCGACTTGGATGGTGATGGAAATTTGGATATTCTTGTGGGAACATCATTTGGCTTGTTCTATGTTCTTGATCATCGTGGTAAATTCCTTATTGATTGTTTGGTCTTGAAGTTTAGGTTACTTTCAGACTGGCGTGTCATACTTTGATTTCTCTCACCTTACTGCCGCTTTTAACATTTTGAAGAAAACTGCCACTTTTAACATGCTAAGTGCTAGGAGTCATTTTCTACTCTTTGCTGCTATTTGATTCTGTTTATTTTTTTTTTCTGGGATGGGGTTTACATCCATTTCTTATGCATTCTTTCCTTCCCACCTCTCCCAAATTTATAGTTTCCCTGCTTAGTTCTGGTTCAGGATAAATGAAGGTAGTTGGGAAATGAAGATTGTGAACTACATTCTTGTCCATAAATAATTGCTCCTCTACTTAATGAAATTGTTAGTGGTGTTTTACGAGTTTCTCCAACTTCAGTCCTCTGTGGCTACTTGATTTGACTTCTTCAGAGGATAGTTGGAAGCTAAAGGTTACTATTTCTTCCAGGAAATTTGAGAGAGAAGTTTCCTCTTGAGATGGCTGAAATTCAAGGTGCAGTAGTTGCAGCTGATATCAATGATGATGGAAAAATTGAACTAGTAACTACGGATACACATGGAAATGTAGCTGCTTGGACCCCCCAGGGAAAACTGATCTGGGAGCTCCATCTTAAGAGTCTTGTTTCCCAGGTTAGTTGCAATGTTGATTTATTATGGTTAAAATACTTCTGTACAATGAATGCACAAGGTGCTTGATTTAATTTCCAGTGTAGCATTTAGTGGCGTTGTTCCAGTTATATATAAGGACCTTAACGTGGTGAGTTCAAATGTCTATCAAGTAATATACCTTGATATACAGAAACAAAGACACTACCTTTTATTGTGTATGAGAAATTAAAGTTTTCATTGCTCTTAGGTGACCCAACATGGAAAAGATCTACCTAAAATCTGTAATTTTTGTTTCTCAGGGTCCAACGGTAGGTGATGTTGATGGTGATGGCCATACTGATGTGGTAGTTCCAACTCTATCAGGGAACATATATGTTCTTAGTGGCAAGGATGGTTCTGTAGTTCGTCCTTACCCATATAGAACCCACGGGAGAGTGATGAATCAGGTTCTTCTAGTTGATTTGACTAAGCGTGGGGAGAAAAGTAGGGGGCTTACTCTTGTGACCACATCGTTCGATGGTTACCTGTACCTCATTGATGGACCTACTTCCTGTGCTGATGTTGTTGACGTTGGTGAAACTTCGTAAGATATTGTCCAAATTTATGTGTCTGCCTCTTGTTGCTTCCTTCATTTTATAAGCTGTGGATGTCTCTACTACAGATACAGCATGGTCTTAGCGGACAATGTCGATGGTGGAGATGATCTTGACCTTATTGTTACAACTATGAATGGAAATGTCTTCTGCTTTTCAACTCCTGCTCCTCATCATCCCCTAAAGGCAAGTGTCTCTGAACTTTTCATTAGGTGATTCTCTTTAATAATCTCCTTGCATTTCAACAATTTATGTAGAAAAAAATTTTCAGGCCTGGAAGTCAGCCAATCAAGGAAGAAATAATCTAGCAAATCGTTACAATCGTGAAGGGATCTATGTTACACATCCATCAAGAGCCTTCCGGGATGAGGAGGGAAAGAACTTTTGGGTGGAGATAGAGATTGTTGATAAATACAGATACCCTTCTGGGTCTCAAGCACCTTATAACGTCACTGTAAGTTTCTCCTGCCTGTGAGTTTGACAGATCCAATGAAAGATTACTCATCCAATTCAAATATTGCAGACAACCTTGTTAGTCCCAGGTAACTACCAAGGTGAGAGAAGGATAAAGCAAAGCCAAGTCTTCAATCGACCTGGAAAATATAGGATCAAACTTCCAACAGTTGGAGTAAGGACTACAGGGACTGTCTTGTTGGAGATGGTTGACAGGAACGGACTATACTTCTCAGATGACTTCTCTCTTACATTTCACATGTACTACTATAAACTGCTGAAATGGCTACTTGTCCTCCCGATGCTGGGGATGTTCGGTGTGCTTGTTATTCTTCGTCCACAAGAAGCAATGCCCTTACCATCATTTTCTCGCAACACTGACTAGTTTATGATCATCATCCGGGCTGTAATGATTTGCAAATCACTGTCCTTTTGCTACAGTTGATACAAGAGGTTCCTTAGGGCTTTCAACTGAACACAGGCCAGAAACTTTGAAGTGGCATAGAGAAGATTATAGATTTCCAGGAAAAGCTGTCTGGTGGATGCACATTGAATAGGCTCTATGGGTTTTTGAAGATCACCAATTGTTTGTTCACTTTCTCTGACAGTTTTACTTGTAACATACTCCTTGAATTTATGTCTTGACACAAAAAGTAGGAAGCTGGGGCAGAGAGAAAGGGAAGAATCCAACTTTTTCCCAAATATTTTTACTTAATAAGAAAGTAATATTTTCTCATATGTCATGATCTTATCATAATCTAAGAGACCTATTTTTCTGTTTTAAGAAAACTAACTATTAAAATAGAAAGGAAGCACATAAATAATATAATAAAAAGCAATTAGCTCTATCTTGTTCATCCTCACGGTAAGAGACCTGAGTTCCATCTATCTTGGACATGAGTTCCACCAATCTTGGAAGCCAATGATAGTAAGGGAAAAGATTTTATGGAATATTTAAATGCCGATAGAATTAAAGACCTTCTTATGATTTATTTAAAATACTTAATTTATGAATTATTACATAATTTAGTGACGAATTACTTAATTTGCATAAAAAAATAACAACAAAACATGATTTAACGCATAAACCAACAACTGCTGCGCTTATCTGCAGAAAGTCATATGACTGAACAGTTCTGATACAATAAGCAGCAGATAAAAATTCAATCTTTAATCCACAAATATGTTTACATGAATAAGAGAAGCAGAAAACCACCCAAGAAGGAAGGCAGATGATCAAAAACTCGACAAGACAGGTCTTTTACCAAGCCTTTTGATCTCTCTGTCCATTTGACCGGTAAGCATTAACCCAAACATCTTAAGATCACACAAAAGAGACCAAAATGGATGCCGAAAAGTTACAGGAACATTCCTTTCAACGAAGAAATGGCTGTACAATCCGAAACCATACCCAAGCACAGGTACCAAAACTAGAAACCACCTACTGAAGATCAAAGGATATAGCAGACACAAAATACTCGCCAGTGTTCCCACAAAATGCCATCTTCTTGTTGATGGTTTCGAGTGCTGGGTCATGTAAAATGACCAGAACTCATCCAAACTCTTGAAGTTCATACCTTTGGTAAGTAACAGAAAAAACCCAGTTCAGCTTTCGATAAGAATTCCGATAATTAGCCAAAAACAACACAAATCCTATCTGGGTTTTGCTTCGATGGGCATGGAACAGAGGAATTGGATGATTTATCAGAGATTTGTGTATTGGTCTCCACGTTTGAACCTCGAAACAATAATTGGAAACAGAAAGCCAATAGGATTATGGATGAGTTTGACTCGTAATCTTGATTTTCATAAATAGGAATTTAGCTACTTTCTGGTGTAATTCGGTCGTCAAGACATATATATATATATATAGAGAGAGAGAGAGAGAGAGAGATGGCGGTGTTGCGTTAGTTTTGATGGGTGAATAGTTACCGTCTCAGGTGTAGAAGGAGTAGGTTTGGGGTTTCTCTTTGTCAATATTCCCTATCATTTTGAGTACTTCTTAACACTAATGTGAAAGCACATTTTTCTCTACAAAATTATTAGATTTTCATGAAAATCAATATAATAATACTAAAAATTAAATAATAATTTCGATCTCAATATTTACAAATTTTATTGCCTTAAATTTCATTTAATAATCTTAATTAAAGTTAATAATAAATTAATAAGTCAAATTCCTTTATTTCAACTTGAGATTCATTTAAATATAAGTTTTTATATTAAAATAATATCATTTAAATTAATTTTAATTCGTTTAAGTTGACTTTTTTATAAATTTAAGACCGGTATGATGCGAGTCAATAAATAAAATGCTTGTTGTATTTGTCCGTAAATTGTCATTTGAGGTTAATTTTTAACTTCTTAGTTCTTTGTAGACAAAAGTAAGTGATTTGGTGGTAATAAAAGTTGATTAGGAAGGTTTAGTTTATCATAAATTGATTCCAAAATACTCATTAGGTCACACCAGAAAAACAAAACTTAGTGCTAAAGAATTATCCCTTCATGTTTGACCAGTCATAAGTATGTGTGTAGTAGAAAGTGACATCCTACTAATCTGATTCTTAACTCACTCTTCCTGATCACACATCCTTCCTTTAGAATATATTGAGTCACCAAATAGATATGATAGCACGTAGATATGTCCATTATCCAAGCCAGGGCAAGTCATGTGACTTAAGCCTGTTTGAATCCATCAAAATGATGTTGTTTTATGTTGAAGGTCAAATTGCTCGTGTCATTGAGCCCGAGTTTAAGACTAATTCTCTCAAGATTTATAGTCCGATCAACTTAGGGACAATTAGTTTGTATAGGAGAATGGTAATAAGAATGTGAATGAATATCGTGAAGAATGATAATTGATATTATTATTATAATTATCATGGTCGGTTAAGAGAAAGGAATGATTACCATTATCATTAACAATGGTTAGTTTGTAAAAGATATCAAGAAATAAAAATTAATTATATTTTAATTAATTAATTATAATATATTAATTAATTAAAATATTGTAATTAATTAATTACAATATTTTAATTAATGAATGAATTATATTTTAATTAATTAATTAAAATAGTGTAATTAATTAATT
>JANZLH020000075.1:172911-184508 GCA_026770325.2 Erythroxylum fimbriatum
GTCTTGTCTTTTGGTGGTTCTACCAAATCCCATACATCATTTCGCTTGAACTGATTAAGTTCCTCTTGCATAGCTAAGAGCCAGTTCTCATCTTTAAGAGCTTCTTCTATATTTTTGGGTTCTATTAATGAAATGAAGGCTGAATTGCTCATATTCTCATAGATATTTCTCCTGGTTCTCACACCATCATTTAAATCACCAATGACTTGCTCCATAGGATGGTTCTTTGCTTTTGCCCACGATTTAATATTGGGTACATGATTTTCTTCATCTAACTTCAATTCCTCAATCTTGGATTCAATTTCTTCAATTTTATTACCTGAACTTCCTGCATCATCATCAAAGCAGACCTTTCTCGGGGGTGAAATCATATCATCAAATTTAACATGAATACTTTCTTCAACACATTTAGTCCTATTATTATAAACTCTAAAAGCCTTACTAGTTTGTGAATAGCCTATAAACACACCAATATCAGATTTTGAATCAAATTTCCCTAAATTGTTCTTTCCATTATTATGAATAAAGACCTTACAAGCAAAAGGATGAAAATAAGAGATATTGGGCTTCTTACCTTTCCAAAGGTAAATAATAGTAATTAACTGTCAGAAATTAGTTTGCATAGGAAAACAGAAGTTCAGTTAAAGAGTCCCAAGTGGGGAAAGACAACCTAAGTACGCCGTTAGACGAACATGCACCTAGTCAAACCACCCACAAAACCCTCAAAATTTACTCCGACTGCCACTCGCCATGGTCATCGAGCTTCCTAAATCTTTATCCTCCAAACACCTCCTGAACCTCCTCAAAGCCCAGAAGAATGCCGAGTCAGCACTCGCCCTGTTCGACTCGGCGACTCACAGCCGACGCGTCAGACACTCGTCAATCGTCTTCCAACACATACTCCGTCGGCTGATGGACCCAAAACTAGTAGTCCACGTTCACAGAGTCGTCGAGCTAATCAAAACCCAGCAATGTCAATGCACAGAAGACATCGCTCTAATGGCGATCAAAGCCTACGCAAAGAACAAAATGGCAAACCAAGCTTTGGGTGTTTTCCAGCGGATGGAGGAGGTTTTCGGTTGCAGGCCTGGGATTAGGTCATTTAATAGTTTGTTGAATGTTTTTTGTGAGTGTAATCAATGGGGTAGGGCTGAATCGTTTTTAAGTTATTTTGAAACTGCGGGTATGTCTCCGAACTTGCAGACTTATAATGTTTTGATTAAGATTATGTGTAAGAAGAAGCAGTTTGATAAGGCGAAAGAGTTGTTGAGGTGGTTGTGGGAGAAAGATTTGAGGCCTGATGTTTATAGTTATAGTACTTTGATCAATGGGATGGCGAAAAGTGGGTGTACGGTGGATGCAGTAGAGGTTTTTGATGAAATGTCGGTGAGAGGTGTGGTACCTGACGTAGCTTGTTATAATGTGATGATTGATGGGTTTTTCAGAAGAGGGGAATATGCTGAGGGGAAGGAGATGTGGGAGAGGTTGGTAGAAGCACCTTCGGTTTACCCGAATGTGATTACATATAATGTGATGATCAATGGGTTGTGCAAGTGTGGGAAGTTTGATGAGAGTTTGGAGATGTGGGAGAGGATGAAGAAGAATGAGCGCAAGATGGATTTGTTTACATGTAGCAGTTTGATTAACGGGTTGTGTGAAGCAGGGAACATTGACAGGGCTGTTGGAGTTTATAAAGAGATAGCTGAGAATGGCATCGCGGTTGATGTGGCTACTTCTAATGCATTGCTGAACGGGTTCTGTAGAGCAGGGAAGATACAGGAAAGTTTTGAATTGTGGTTGCTAATGGATAAGCACGAATGCCGTAATATCCGAAGTTACAACATTTTCATTAGGGGATTGTTGGCGAATGGTAAGGTAGAAGAAGCACTTTCGATTTGGGAACTCTTGCAAAAGAAGGGTCCTAGGGTTGATTCCATAACTTATGGAGTTCTGATTAATGGGCTATGCAAGAATGGTCGGCTGAATAAGGCTTTGAACATATTGAAAGAGGCCGAAGGTGGAGGAAAACTGGATGCTTTTACCTATTCTTCAATAGTTCATACTTTATGCAAAGAAGGAAGAGTAGATGAAGCAAATGATTTGGTTATTCAGATTCAAAGTTGTGACTTTAAACTGAACCCTCATGTTTGCAATTCCCTGATTAATGGTTTTGTTCGAGCTTTGAGACTTAATGATGCAATTAACTTTTTCAGAGCATTGGAATCTGCTGGCTATTCACCTAATCTTGTATCATATAACACAATTGTACATGGTCTATGTAAAGCAGAAAGATTTAATGAGGCATATCTCTTTGTAAGGGAAATGCTTGAAAGTGAGTTGAAGCCAAACATTATAACGTATAGTTTGTTGATCGATGGCCTTTTCCAGAGCTCAAAAGTTGACATGGCAATGCACTTGTGGCGCCATGCCCTTGATAAAGGTTTTAAGCCTGATATCACCATGTACAACATTGTGATCCATGGACTTTGCTCAGCCTGCAAAATTGAAGATGCTTTACAACTTTATTCAAACATGAAGCTTTCAAATTGCTTTCCTAATCTTGTGACTCGCAACACCCTCATGGAGGGTCTTTATAAGGTTGGAGATCTTGAAAAAGCATCAGAGATTTGGGATGGTATTTTTCTAGATGAGCTGCTGCCAGATATATACTCCTATAATATACATCTAAAAGGACTCTGTTCTTGGGGAAGAATATCAGATGCCATTGAGTTACTTCATGATGCTTTGAATCATGGAATCACCCCAGTTACTATTACCTGGCACATACTTGTAAGAGCTGTTATCAATTTTGAGACTTCATGATTCAAAATACCATGGAGTAACACAATAATGAAGCTCGTAGTGTTTGACTCACAGATATGATTGGCATGCTAATTTCTTCAAGTACTCTTTTTGGCCAGTACTTTGTGAATTTATCATCATCCCATGACATGCTTTCAAATGACCTCTATTGACTTGTCATTCTTTTAGATCCTCGTGAAAATCTGGATTCAGGACCAAGATATTATTGTTTCAGTTTATAGAATCACTTGATATGCATGCAGAAGTTTTGAGGATCATAAATGCATGCATCTCTGTGTTTCGAGGTCAGTTGACAAAATGTTCCAAGGCACCGAGTTAATGTGCAGTCAATTGCTTCTTGAGGTCACTGAAAAAGCTCTCTTATTGCATAACAGTTTATAAGGTGCAATCTCTTATATATGAGATTGGATTGTCGTGCCTCCAGATGTGGACTTACCAACGATGTAAGAAACAGCGAGTATCCAGTCTATTGAAATTTGTTTCTTTGTTGTTTTGGCTTTATCAGTCCTGTTTTAGGGACATAAATCTTGATTCTATGTTAGAGGAGCTTATGCTAAGATTTTATGTTTCTACTAGAAACTAGAAACACATCTATGGTGAGGGATCGAGACATCCATCGGCTGTTGCCTTTTCCTGAACTTCCAACTGTATGGACCTCCTGTATCAAATGCTTCCTGTCATATCCATTTTGAAGAAGATTTGGTCACAGGTTTTCACTGCTCAGTGAGTGAAAGATTTGTTCACGGGTGCCTGTTAAAAGTTTCAATTGGAGAGGGCTTGGTGGTCTTAAGAATGATTCTTGTGGGGGAAACAGGCATTGTCTCAAGGTAGGTAGAACCATGGACAAGAATCTTCCCATGTTCCTCACTTCGGAAATTATAAATGTGGGTTATATTTGACCAGCCTCCATTTTTGCATTATGTGGACTATCCAAATATAAGCATCAAGTATGGTAACTTACTTAATCAGTTACTTGGTTCTTGGTGATCGAGTAATATCACTTAAGAGAAGACTTTGATGCAAAAGAAAATTGCTTGATGTATCAAATCCAAGTTGGAAGTTTTCACTTGGGGTTATGGATCATGCTACATTAATTATATATATTGTTACGACAAATAATTCTGCATTAGACATTGATCTGATCTTTTGTATGAAACAGGAGAAAAAGACTCAGATCAATCTGCCTCTTTGTTTGTGTTTTCTTTTTCCATGCTTTCCAGTTCTGATGATAAACTTTGCTCGTATCTTAGCTGAGTGATCAAACCAACTAATATTGCTCCAAGAACCGCAACTTTTCGCCAGTCAGGGACGGAACTGATGAAAGAATCAGCAATTATGATGACTAGCACGCCAATTAACACAAGGTAAATATTTTTCCTGATCTTCGATCCAGCGTTTGCTTTAGTCAGATCTTTAATTTTATCTGCTTCCTGTTTAGCTTTGGCTTTATCAGCAGGTGCTTTCTGGCTCAGGTTCTTGAAGAACAGACCTTCATTTCGATCTTTCTCCATCTGACCTTCAAACTCTGCCAACTTGTTGTCATTCTTCTCAATCTCTACCCTATTCAATTCTTGGGATTCCTCAAAAGCTTGCATCTTGCTCTCTATATTCCCCATGATCTGATATCAACAAACAACGAACAAGAAGCTGGTGATCGAACAGAATTCGCAACACCAACCAAAATTCATATTCTCTATGCTTGAAAAAATGATTTGGGGTTTACAAAGATGGGAGTACCCTGGCACTGGCTTCTTCAAGTCCTTTTAGTGCGTCTTCACCAACTTTGTCAAAGTCTGCATTGGCTTCTTCAGCAAATTGAGTAAGATAAGCAGCTCTATCATCCAAGTAATCGGTGAGTCGTACTTTTTGAGCTTGAAGCATAGCTATTTTAGCAAGAAGCTCTTGTTTACGAACATCACCTTCAGGTGGGGAAGCTGAAGCTTCTTCTGGTTCAGAATCATTGGACTTGCAAAGGCACAAGATGGTACTCTTGGTGTAGATTGGTGATCTCATAGAATGGAAAAATATGTCTTTCGATGTGGGACTGAAGGAAACAGCTTTAAGGGTAATCATCGTTTCTTCTTCACTGGAGAGAAGAGTGGAGAAAAATGACAAGGGGGAGACATTGGATGCTTATATATGAGCAGTTTGATATCATTTGAACCTTTCATTCGGTGGATAATATATTATCCATATTGGCAAGTCAAAAGAAGAGTGGGTTTTGGTGTTTGCTTTCACGCTTAATCTTTCAAGTGAAATGGACGTTTGGGCCCCCAGACATAGGATGACATTGAGATGGGCTTTTGATTCAGTTTAATTATTTTATTGCAAAGCTAAATGTACATTTCAATAGAATTATTAAATTATGATTAAATTTTAAATTCAAATAATATTATTTTAAAATTTTAATTAAATTAATTTTAAGTAAGGTTTGACTGTGCCAAAACCCAAATAGGCCATTCCAGAGAAAAATAAATAAATTTTAAAGATCTTTGGTAAATCCAAAGAGGGTTTTCATTTGTTATTTAAATTATTTCAAAATATTGAAAAATAAAAAATCCTTTTGCAAAATTTTATCAAATTATTTTAACAAAAATTTATCAAAAAGATTTTTAATATTTTGACAGTATTTTAAATAAAAAATAAAATACATAAAATTATAAAAATTGAGTAATTTTAGAAATTTTTATTTAATTATTTTAATAAAAATTGAAACAATTATATAAAATTTATCCAACCAACTCAATTGAAATTTAGTAAAAAAATTTCCCTAATATTATAAGATATTTTTAAGTAATTTAAATGAAAAACAATTTTAAGAAATAAATATTAAATCATTAAAATTTTCATTTTTTACCCCAAAAAAAAAAAGAAATAACTTTTTCAGCCTCTGCCATTCCATCCCTTGTATCGACAGAAAAGAGGGCAGACCTTTTGGTTTTTTCATGTTGTCAAAGAGTTGAACAAGAAAAATAGATCACGAATACCTGACCGAATTGATCGGGTCGTATAAAAATAAGATTCAATTCTACCGGTCTTTTTTTTAGAAAAAGTACTTCTACACTTCAAACAAACTCAACCAACCTCTAATCCTCTTTATCATCTTTCCCTCTAACAACCCTCTTAACCAAAAGACAGAAACTTCATTACAATGTCTAGGGATGATATTTACAATACTAAAATCCATAAAGAGGAATCAATCACCAAATCTTGCCATAACTCAAATCTTCTGATTTCTAATTTATACCAATCTTTAGTGTCAGTGAGCATGTCCGGTGGCTTTCTTGTAAGTATACCACCTGGAAATCCAGAGATACACAAAGAAGTTGAGTAGGCTGAGTATGGCCAATAACCAGTAGAAGTAATCTAGATGTCCTCTGTTCAAGTTATCAGGAATCCAACCAAGCCTGCCATGGCTTGTGGTGATTTTAGTGACAATGGTTACAAGCAGAGTGCTCAAGTAGTTGCCTAGTGCATTGGTCGTTAATGACAGAGCTGAGCACAAGCTTCTCATGGCGTCAGGTGCTTGATCATAGAAGAACTCAATCTGTCCAATAAAGGTGAAAACTTCTGCACACCCAACAAGGAAATACTGTGGAACTTGCCAGAAAATGGACATTGGAATGGTTTCAAGGTCGTAGTAGTTGTGACTCCTGACGTAGTTTAGCCTGACAACTTCCAGAACTCCGGCGACGATCATGGAGAAAATGGATATCACAAGGCCAATCCCCATACGTTGGAGCTGAGTGAAGCCTCGTTCATTGCCTGTGAACTTTCTTGCATATGGGACTATGATCCGATCGTAAACAGGAGCCCAGAAGATGACACTGAGTGTATCGAAGAGCGAAAGAGATGCAGATGGGATCTTGAACTTTGGTCCCATGTGTTGATCCATGGTGTTTCCTTGTAAAACGAACATAGTACTCATTTGGCCGTATACGGTGGAGAAGACGATTCCAGTAGCCCATATGGGTAGTAATCTGATCACTGATTTGAGCTCTTCGACTTGTGTTATTGTGCAGAGCCTCCATGGATTTATGTAACCTTTTGCTTTGTCATTTTCTGTCTCCACAGCTGCCTTGTCAAAGAACCTGAAGTTTTAACAGTGATTCTGATTAGCAAAACTAGACATGGAAGTTGAAGTAATGATCTTGATCTTTACACTTACGTTAACTTGTCAGTGTGTTCAAGCTTTCTGCTTCCTTTGATGCTACTTTCCTCATCTTTTGTCTCGAAAAGAAGTGATTGATCGTCATGAACTTTGACATTAAATTTCCTGAAGGATGCAACAAAAACCTGGAAAATCCTGGTAAGTGGACTTCCTCCAGGTTTCTGAAGGCGATAAAGCTTGCTTCCACAGAAGAAGAATATAACAGCTAGAGCCATTGCAACTGCTGGGACTCCAAAACCCCAGTCCCAGCCAACATTCATTTGAATCCAGACCAGAACAGATGAAGCAATAAGAGCACCAACATTTATGGATAAGTAAAACCAATTGAAGAAAGAACTTTTCAGTTTCTTCTCAGTATCATCTGTATCATCAAATTGATCTGCACCAAATGATGATACACAAGGCTTAATCCCTCCAGTCCCCAGAGCAATCATGTAGAGAGCTATAAAAGTTGTTGCTGTTTGCCCTCCTGTTGGGTGACAAGCTTGCTTATCACAAGATGGCTTTAGTCCTGGAACTGAAGCTGTTAAAGTTAAAAGTGTCATGCCCTGCAAGAACAGGACTTCATCATCAGTTCCATTCAGCAAACATGTTCTGCACTAGTAAGTTTCAGGAAACAGTTTCTGTCAAGAAAACACGGGCGTTTCTGAACCCATATTCCTCTGTGGAACCAGAAAATGTAGTACGCAAGCATGTCTTACCCGTGTTCTTCTGTAAACTTATCAAAAATAAGCTTAATTAGATCTGAGGGATCCTTAGATTGATGTTTCAAGAGAAAGAATCAATTTCAACAGTTTCCACTTAATGGGTTTTAAATCAAGTTCTTAAACTTTTTTCTGATAAGCTAGTGAAACAACAAGACTAGGCACTTCTGAATGTTGAATTCACCCCAACTTCTTGGAAAAGCACAGATAAAATGGAGACCTCACTTCCAGGACTTATGGAAGACTAAAAATCAAACTTATGGTGGCTTTTTAAGTTTCATATACGAAGTGAACTTACACTGATATATATCATCACAAATGTGGCTATTGTCCAATATCTTCCCATATAAGCATCAGCAATAAAAGCTCCAATAAGTGGTGTGATGTAGCAAGTTCCTGACCAGTTGGAAACATTGTTCGATGCAGTGACATTTCCCTGGTTAAAACGATCCTGAAGATAGTTCACTAAGTTTGTACTCATCCCATAATACGCCAATCTTTCACAGCATTCATTCCCTGAAACAACAACGACAAATTGTAAGAAACTGAAAATTTCTGAAAGTGAGCTCATCTGAATCATCTCTAGTTTGATCATTACCAAGAATAAACCGGCAAGCCTTCCACTTTCCAGTTTTCTGTTTATTTGCTGGTTTTCCTCTGATATCTGTTGTACCGTCCTTTGTATAAAGATCTCCCTCTTCCATTTTTCTGTTGAAGATTCGCTTCCCTGGTTGATCTTCTGTACGAAAACTTCAGAAAGTTTATTCTAAACATTAAGCAGGAAAAGAGAAAACTCTTAAAGTTGATACAGTACTAGAATCATAACAAGAAAAGATTCATATCCTCAATATTCACTACCGAAATCACGTAGACCCAGAACAATATTCTTCATCAGATCCAGCTTTTAATCTAAATCTATACGAAACTGAAACCACAGATATCCCGTGAACATCGTACTCCAGACCAAAACCAGGCCGAGTAACCATACACATGTTTCTCATGTAAAACATACAGATATTATAAATTAAAGGAACATCAGAGAACAACTTATAACAAAAAAGGAAGCCAACCCTCCATAGAAAAGAGTATACTGAACAGAATCTGAAAAAAAAAAGATAAAATCACAGAAGAAAAAGTATCAAAACATGCACAGAATTGAAAAACAAAAAAAGAACAAACAAGTAAAGAAAAGAGTAGAGAAGAGAGGTGCCTGTGGTGGTGATGTACTGAAGAGACTGAGTGAGTGAAAGAGAAGATTGCTAAGTATACGGAAGATGCTGGAGAGTTGGTGGCGTAATAGAACAGATCAACAGACATAGAATGCGAGGCAAAATAGGTAACAAAGTCCGGTTCTTTCTCGTTTACAGATATAGAATGCTGTATACAGATATAGAATGCGTGGCAAAATACAACTGTATGTACTTTGCTTTGAGGACCTTGTATTTTGTAATATTTGCGTTTCTAGTCTTTTTTCAATGATTAAAAAGACATAAATATTTGTTGTAGTTTTAAAAATTCCCTAATTTTTTAATTTTTTCAAAAAACCTCTTCTCTTAAATTTAAGAAATAAATATTACGAAAAATTTTAATTTGAATTGAACTAACTAAATTCGACTTAAATTAATAAAAAAGTCAAAAAAATCAACGTACTAAATGCACAGGACTTTTCGTTTTATGGGAACACGAGGAGAACCATAATATACGCAGCATTCTTTTTTGTAATTTCTAAAAGAGATACCTTTGTAAAAAGTTTCAAATTCTCTAACGTTATTTAAAGACTCGTAATCTACGCTTTCATCTAAAGTCTTTGCATCAACTTCTTATAATGCATTTAAATAATTTTTACTTTTTTTAGAATAATCATTTCTTTTATATTTCAATTAAAATAATATTAAAAAAACATGTGACGTAAATATTATATGCATGCTAATTAAATACTGCTTATATAATTATCTAACTTAATTTTTAAATTCAGATTGAAGTAATTAAATTTGACACAAATTAATAAATTAATAAATTATTTTAAATTATTAATTAAATTAAATTAAATTAATTCAAGTCAAATTAAAGAATTAAATTAAATTACCGTTTCAGTTATATTTTATTATTCTATTAATATTTACATGGCATGAAATTGAAATTTTTGTAATTAAAATTTAAGAGGAATGATCTTTTATTTTAAAAAAATATATTTTTTAATTGAAGTGTAGAACACAAATATTTGTAAAAAAGAAAAAAATATATAAGAAAGGGATTAAAAAAAAGGAAAATTATTATCTACATAAAATTTATGGGAAGAGGTTGATTCCCACCTAAATCTCACTCTATTTCCCCACTTCGCATGTCTCGTCAACTTTTCTTGGGATAAGATTCCAAAGTATAGTCTCACTTTTTGATAACTTTTGCAGACTATTAATTTCTCGGGATCATCTTTTTATACTGATTTCTTTAATTTTTTTATTGACACAATAGCCTATAAATTATGTCCATAGGGTGTTTTGTACCAGGCAAGTCCTGTATGACATGGGTGATCGAAAAAACGTAAATAAAGAAATTTGAACACCAAATTTTTTGGCCTCATGCTCTCTATTCTACCGAGTCGACCAACTCTCAGGAGCTAACAAAAATAATTCTTTAATCAAATTATCAAACAATAATAACAAAACTAATGTTTTAAATTGTTTTGTTAATCACTTAATTACAAAATTTAAAACTAAATTAAAATTTTTCAAAACTTTTGATGCTTTATATAGGTTTTATTACAACCTTACAATTTCAGAATAAATTAAAGGATAGTCGGTCTTTTTTAAGAGCAAAGGAGGAGACAAGAGGTGTGATTAAACCAAGATTAGAGGGTAATTACGCGGTTAATCCTATGGAATGTTAATTAGCATTTGTATTATATTTTCACATATAACTTAACATATTCTCCTTGCACAGTATACATATTATGATATGATCCCAAGTTTGAAGCTTTTGAACATTTGCATGAATATGTTTTAAGAATATGATACAATAAGTTCTTAGTCCAATCTGAATTTAAATCAGGCTTTTATTTTTATTTTAAAATTTTAAGGATTTTTTAAAATTTAAGTTAGATTCAAGTTTAAAATTAAAAATTAAAAATTAAAAATTAAAAATCAAATATGACTCAAGATGAATAAAAAATTAACAAGTTTAATATGAATTCCATATATCTATTATCTTAGAAATTAATAACTTATAGAGTAAATTATATTTTAAATTATGGGTTCTCTTAACTCAATCAATAAAAATTTAAAACTAATATTTATTTATTAAATTTAAATTTGGACTGAATTATAATAGAACTAATGAGAATTCATATCTAAGGATAAAATTAAAGGTAGGTTATATAATTTGTAACAAATTGAAAACTTGAGAAATTGATTAATATATTTTATGATTTGAATTTAAAATATAATTTACTATAAACTTAACTAAAGATCATTGCCATAATTTGGGATTATCTCTAATATTAGAAGGATAGGATATGTTCGGTTTGGGATGGATTTACAACCAGAGAGCAATCCAAATATATACAAACTCAGAATTTTAAAACCATATTTAATGGACATAACAGGTTTAGGATATCGTTTCGTATCGGATCAAAATTGGTACGAAACAGAAGATTAATTATACCGGGTTTAAATATATGTACTGGCTAATATTTAAAATACCGGTTAAATATCGACTGATACCAAAAATTTTAAAAAATAAGGAAATTATTTTGTAAAATTTTCAAAAAATTTTAAACTCCCTCTTTCTCCCTCCTGCCTCTCCTTTTACTCTCTTTTTTCAAAGTTTTTTTAATTAGTTATTTTATTTATTTTAACTTTTATAATTATTGTAAATTTTTAATGTTTGTTTTTAAAATAAAA
>JANZLH020000075.1:184608-198624 GCA_026770325.2 Erythroxylum fimbriatum
TAACATTTCATTGTTGACAAATTAAACAGATACCTCATCCTTAGCATTGCCACACCATTGTTCTAATTCAACCAACCTTGCCTTCAAAAATTCCACATTGGTGAATACACAACACTCTCGATGAAGAAGAATGCTACAATGACACATACCGTCATGTAATGTTAGGCATTAAGGTATTGATAACATAACTCAATGACATTAATAGAAATTTACCCATTAAACAAATGTGTATTGAGATATATGATGACAAAAGATCTTCCGATCACCAGAACTGGAGGCACTGGCACAAAGTAAACGGTTGTTTATATCCCGATAGATAGAGTAGTTGGACAAAAAAGTAGTTAGCCATGTCATCATTAACAAAACTTAAGTTAAATAAAGTACTATCACTAGATGTCCCCAAATGTTAATAAATTTTTTGAAAAGGTGAAACTCCATACAAAATTAGTTTTCAATGTGGAAAGCAGTAGATTGAGGCTATTTATAATGTTGGGACAACAAGTAGCTAGATCACTTTCATTTGAAGCCTTAGGTGCCTGAATAGATTAAAAAAGGAGGAAAACATAAGACAAATCACATGGTTAAGTAATAAGGTAGTTTGCAATTACACATGATTGGATGTATGCTTAAGCTATGCAAAGAAGGATAAAAAAGAGAGCTCAATTTATGTATTAAAAGGAAACTGCAGTTAAATTAACATTCATATTCCTATTCTCAAGCAATTTGAAGTAAACCATGCATAGTGGATAATTTCATTATCATCAAAAGTTGATTAAACTACAACAACAACAACCAATGGGGATAGATCTTTCTTTGAATTGTGTCCAACAATTCCAAATATCTTTTCCACATAGCAACCAACTTTTAGGTTCATAGAAGAAGGAGACCTACGAAAACTTTGTATAAAGTATTAGCTCAGAAGAACCATTTATTGCATTAGAATCCATGTATATAAATAGAGATGACTCAGGTGTTCGTTTTTTCAAATAATGGATTTTGAGCAAAACAATATCATACTTGCACCATCCTGCTAAAAAATGATGTTGAAATAGCTACTTGTTGACTTCCACCGCCGCTACTTTTTAATGTTTGTTGAAGTGAAACCAGCAATATTAAGGCATTAGACAACCAATAAGCCATATGATCATTATCATATTGGTTCTGCAGAAAGAGAATGAATAGAATCCACAGTATGTTAAACATATGTAAGAATAAAGGAATTAAAAAAATTCGACAGTAGCTCACTATGCATGGTTTAATTAAAAAAACATATTCATCATGAATAATATTACTTAAATTGCTCTTTACACACCTTAAACAATTTATTGTGTGTAAGGATAGTTTAGACAATACTGATCATGACAATTCCTAAAGAAAAATTGATTTAGTAGTCAAAATCAAGACACCTCTATTGCAGAACCAATCAACTGAATAAGCTTGTCAAATACGCTAGTTCTCTCCGCTTCAAAATATTTCCAATGAGCAAGGCATCTGTATATGGTAAAAGCTGCTACTGGCTTTCCATTATTGAAGCCAAGATTTTGCTCCAAACAAGTTAATAGGGTATCTACATTTGCCTACACCACAAGCAAAAGAAATAACCATAAAAACTGCACCAAGAACAAGAAGTACATTAAACAGAACCATCTTTTCTGCTTCTCGCCTCTAAGAACATACATGTAGCCTTTCATTCTGTGACTTTCTCATTGAATCTATACCAAATTTCTTTGATGGCGAATAATCCTCCTGTAAGGAACATTGATAGTATGGGAACCAAATACTCAAAGAAAGATAGATGCATCTTATGTTGAACTATTTTTCCTTAGTTGTAATTTTTCACTTACAAGATGACCATTTTCCAAAGGCTGTGCCCAATCAGAAAAGTGAAACGAATTTGTAAGGTTCTGAAAACACAAAAAGTACACCAAAAAGGTGAAGAAATTACCAAAACATTCCAATGTTACCTGTGATGATAACTGCTCAGATGTTTTTTTAGGAGAATTCAACAATGCTTGCTGCCTCAAGACCTGGTCCTCAGCTTCCATGTCAGATAGTTTCTCTTCAAGCCTGTCAAAAAAAAAAAAGAAAGAAAAAAGTAGTACAGATCCAGTTACAGATATACCATGGTCTCCAGTTAATCAATCAGGTCAAGTACTGAACCTTTATTGACATTCAGAAATTTTGAGACAATAACAGACAGTGGCATTCTGCATTACCTCTGCATGGCTGTCTTCAGCTCGATTATTTTTGACTCTGCATCCATAGCCTGCTGTAACCTCTCTTCACTAAGCTTATGTGTCCGTTCAAATTTTTTCTCTGTTTCATCAATCTTCTTTTCCAATGAACTTACCATACCCTGCACAGTACCATTCAAGCATCTTAGATCCTAAGATTCCTTTGTAGAGACAGAAATTTCAATCCTTACCTTGAGCATTTCGTTTTCAGCATTAAGCTTGTTAACCAATTCACTGTCACTTTCAGTAGGTTTGTTAATCAATTCACTGACACTTGCAGTAAGTTTGTTAACCAATTCATTCTCATTAATTGCAACCTCTTGTATGCCTGGAACTTGTTCAGATGTTTTTTTTGCAACTTCCCTTTCCTTCATAAGCAAACTGTTGGTTTCTTGTAATTTAACTTCAATCTCTTGCAAAGCAGAATGAAGTTTTGCATTTTCCTGGTTTTTGGTTTCCTCAATTTCAGCCTGCATTCAATGGAAGAATTAATTACGATAATCTAAATTGTCATGCCAAAAAATTTGTAAAATTTTTATATAGCTAATATATAAAAATTATTATTTATAAACTAATATTTATTATATATATTTTTAATTATTAAATCAAAATTTGTTTGAAATTTATATATTTTAAAAAATATTTTAAATTTAATTATATTTATTAATAATTATTAAATTAATTTTATAGATTAAATTAAAATTGTGATTATTATTTATTATTATGATTTTTGGAGACATGATTAAAAATATACAATACAATTGTACAATATGACAATGGACTATTTTGTAATTTTTTAAAAATTAAGGAATTATTTTATAAATTTAAAAAATTACTTGAAATGATACTGGTACAGGACCGTACTAGAACCCAATCCGATACTAAGTTCGATATCGTATTCGTATTCGTAACATTGGAAAAATAATGCAGAAAATATTTTTTAAAAAGGGCCTATCAATGTTAGCCTACGTATATAATTTTTACAAGAATAATTACCAACTTTAAATGTAAGGAGCTCCACAAATATAACAATTATAAAGAATTATACAGAGTATTTAACTTTATGTAATCACTGTATATTAATTATAGTATTATTAATACATTTTGTTTATAAACTATTTTTAAAAGTAAATAGTAATTTTAAGAGTTCACTTCTAAATAGTTTATTTAAATTTTTATAAAAATTAGATTGATACCTTTAATTAAATTTTTTTTAATATTTTTAAAATGGATGAGAAATTAAACAAAAGAAATTTTAAAATGTTATAAAAGTCGCTAAATATTAAAGAAAATTAACAAATTTTAAAATAAGAATGTAAAAAGAAAATGAAAAGTTAACTTTCCAAAAAAAAAATTATTTATTTACAAAAATTAGGTAATTAATTAATAAAAAATTATTAAATAAATCGTTAAAATTATTGATAGTGTGAAACAAAGCAGAATTAAGGGTCCAGGAGCTTGATACTCCAGCTTTAATGGCAAGATACAACAGTTCTCTTGTAAGTGTAGGACCTAGCAACCAAAAGATAGACCCCCAAGTTGATCACACTCAGGGCGGCTAAAAGCCAGAAAAAGTAGTGTAAACGACCATAGTTCAGGTTGTCTGGTATCCAACCAGATCTGCCATGTCTGGTTGTCAAGTCTGTGACTACGTTCACCAGGAGTGTACTAAAGTAGTTCCCAAGAGCAGCTGTTGTGAGTGAGAGAGCTGAGCAGAGACTTCTCATGGCGTCAGGAGCTTGCTCGTAGAAGAACTCGAGTTGTCCAATGAAAGTAAAAACTTCTGCACATCCAATGATGAAGTACTGAGGAACCTGCCAAAATACAGACAATGGAATGTGCTCGAGTTCATAGTAGTTGTGTTTCTTGACAATGTGGAGTCTCACAAGCTCCAAGGTACCAGCGACCAACATAGCAAAAATGGAGATCACTAGCCCAACACCTATTCTTTGGAGCTGAGTGAATCCATTTCTGTGTCCAGTGAACCTTCTTGCAAATGGAACAATGACTCGATCGTAGACTGGTACCCAGAAAATCACGCTGATTGTGTCAAAGAGTGAGAGTGAAGCAGATGGTATCTCAAAGGATTTGATCGTGTGAAGATCCATTGTGTTTCCTTGCAGGACGAACAACGTACCCATCTGACTATAAACTGCAGAGAAGATTATTCCTGTTGTCCAGATAGGCAACAAGCGGATTATGGATTTGAGTTCTTCAACTTGAGTCACTGTGCATAGTCCCCATGCGTTTACCGAGCTTTTGACACGATCAGATGGAGTTTCAACAGCTGCTTTATCGAAGAATCTGAACTCACAAAGAGTAGACATCGATCAGCAAATTCTGCAGATGCCAAGTTGGATGTAACTGTTTATGTCATACCTTAATTCATTGGTGTGATCGAGCTTACGACTGCCTCTGACAGAAGATTCATTATCTGCTGTCTCAAACAGGAGGGACTTGTCATGAGGTACTTGAACTTGGAACTTCCTGAATGATGCAACTAGAACTTGGAAAATGCGTGTCAATGGACTCCCTCCAGGTTTCTGGTTTCTGTATAACCTAGTACCTGAGAAGAAGCTCATGACAGCAATTGCCATAGCCACAGCTGGTATGCCAAATCCCCAACCCCAACCAACATTTGTTTGTACCCAAACAAGCACAGAAGCAGCAATAAGAGCACCGATATTAATAGAGAAATAGAACCAATTAAAGAAAGAACTCTTCTTCTTCTTCTCAATCTCATCAGAATCATCAAATTGATCTGCACCAAAGGAAGAGACACAAGGCTTGATCCCTCCAGTCCCTAAGGCTATAAGATATAATCCTGTAAAGAAAACTGCAGTTTGCAATCCTGTTGGATGGCAAACATTATTGTCACAATGTGGCTTTAGTCCTCTGATTGATGCTGATAGAGTTAACTGTGTCATTCCCTGCAAAAAAGACTACACCATTAGGTACTTGGATCACATAATGAGACTGTTAAAGCGAGTATTAGATTGGCAATGGACCAGGCCTAATTTGGACTTATGTCCAAAAAATTTATACCCAAGTTTAATTAAGTTCTTTAATTTTTTAAGTTTCAAACTAAAATATCACGTTTGGCTAAAATGTTACCTTCCAAATCTTATCAAATCGAGCTTTACTTGTTAACCTTAGATTTAGTAAAACCTGAACTCTTTTTTCAATTCTAAGAAACTTTTAGTAAAAACTAGAGTTCGCATTATAATAATAGACCGAATTAAGTTAACACTATGTTAAATTCTTTTATATCAAACCTGATTAGGTTTTGAACTCTTTTTTTTTTTTTGAGTTTTTAAGGATTTTAGGTTAAAATATCATATTCAAACCAAATGAAGTCTTGAAAACTAAAAAACACGTATAAATTTGAAATCTAAAGTCCTACCAAATCAGGTTTTATCTGTTATCTTTATGTTAAATTAGTTTTTGCTATCCCCAGCAAGAACACTGAGAACTTACACAGACATAGATGATGGAGAAACTAGCAATCGTCCAATATCTTCCCAAGTATGCGTCAGCAAGAAAAGCTCCAAGCAATGGCATAACATAGCAGGTTCCAGACCAATTTGTGACATTGTTGACTGCAACAACATTACGTTGGTTCAACTGAAACTTTAGATAATTAACCATATTGGTATTGATTCCATAATATGCCAGTCTTTCACAACACTCATTCCCTGCATGAAATTCACGAAAACATAAGCTATTCAAATGAACAAACACCTTAACTACTCTGAACTCGAAACAAGAAAAAAAAAACTGAAGAAACTTACCTAAGATGTAAGGACAAGCTTTCCAGGTTCCTGTTTCCTTCTTCATGGCAGGATTGCCTCGATAATCAGTAGTTCCATCTTTAGTATAGATGTCTTCTTCTGCCATTGCCAAATGTAACGCCAAGCTTTGTATCTCCTGGTTCTAAGTTGCTACCATGAAAAGACATGTAGACATTGTTAGATTTTCTAGTTCCAATGCAAAAGACAAACACCAAACATGGATTTAAGTTCTTAGCTATCTACAATTAATCATGAAGGGAAGAACCTGAAAGAGACAATATCAGCCTCTACTAGAAAACACAGCTCCATTGTTGAATTTTTTATATATATACGACCAATCTCATGAGGTATAAATATCTCACGTGAACTAATTAAATGCTTATTATATGACTATTCAACTTAATTTTTAAATATAAATGGAGCTGATCAAATCTAACTCAAACTAATAATTTATTATAATTATCTTAAATTATTAATTTAAGTCAAATTTAATTAATCCGGTTCAAATTTAAGAGCTGAATTGAATTACATATTGGTGATATTTGAATAGGCCATCTTTGATGTTCACATTATGTGTATTTCTTTGTTATTTTTTAATCAAAATCTAAAGGAAATGTTTATTTTAGAAAAATAAAATTCAAAGTAAGCCTTTTCAAAAAAAAATTAAAATAAGAGAAATTTTGAGCTAATCACAACTTGTGTGACTTGAACCTTTGACTTACTAAAAATTGAAGGCCTTCCACCACCGTTTAACCAATCTCATGGGAGAAAAGGTCAGTCTAAAATTCTTAATCTAAAGCCAAGAAGCTTTGGTTAATGTTTTGGCACACAATTCAATCCACACTTCATAGTTATTACAGAGCTGAACTATGCGTGTCAGGACAACACATAACTCAGAGAAAGACCTTTCAATACAAATTACCCAACAGGCCTGAAGCCATGCCTTATGCCTCTCTGCTTTCTCATTAATTTTTGGCACACTATCATATGATCAGGAAGCACTTCCAAGGCAATAGAGAATAGAGTATTGAACTTTTGTAATGGACATGTTGAAAAAGAGGACTTTTGGAGCTTTTGAAGCCCAACTTCCTCTTTTTATTGTCCTTTTTGCTCTTTCAAGAAGGAGAAGAAGTACAAAATAGTCTTTGAACAATTAACCTTTTAAGTGAAGTTTTGGGCTTTTGGCTAACAAACACCAGAGAGCCCAAGATCCAGTACATATTAAATTCATTAATATTTTAAAAATCGAATCAAAAGTTATAATTATAAAACAAAAAGTTTAAGGTTTAAAAGATTTAACTGGTATTAGACTGTAACAAAATTGGTTAAATATTGAATAAAAGTGAAGAATTTGAAATATAGTTAAAAAAGATTATCCTTAAAAAATTTGTAGTTTAATTAAAAAATAAGAATGTTAAATAAAAATTAATTAGTTTAGTTTAGTTTAGTTTATAAAAATCGATTAATTTAGAAAAATTAACTGATTAATTAATAATCTGATCAATTTTAACAACAAGGGTTATTAATGTTAAAATAAATCGAATTGAAAAATTAAACACCAAACTAAAAAAATGAATCAGTTCAAAGTTGTTAACCAACCGAACCGTTTCAATTTTTTAACCACTAAAATTAGTACATCATTTACAACAATTTCTTTTTTGTTTCCAAAAAGTGAATACAACAACAACTCAGTAAAAATTTCATTGAAAGTAGGATCTTGAGAGTTTTAGTAATACGCAACGTTACTCTTAACTAATAGAAAAGTTGTGTCTGAATAACTTTCATAAAGATGAAAAAATGTCAGAAATAAAAACTAAATAATAATAATGTTCAATTTTGTCTTAACTCAAAACTTATAAACAAAGAAATTGCATTTTGGGAACACATCTTTTCATTTTTCCTTGTTTAGTAAATTATAGGAAATTAATGATCCACAATAAAACAAAATCTTTAGTCTGATAATGATTTCTTGTCCCAGAATGCAAGGAACTTCATTTTCTGAAAATGAAACAATATGTAAATTTGGTCAGGTAGTCCTATTCAGATTATGATCTTTACCTGTTTCTCTTAATTGTTTATAGCAAATCAACCTCTATCAGTGTTTGCACTTTCTACTCTACAGGGACAGTCCAGACTCTATCTAGATGATAGATAAAGTCCAAGAACACTAACCAGATTATCACGAGAGATTGACACTTCAACCTTTTTTACCTCACCATGCGGAGAAAGAAAAAAGATGAAAAGGGTTTGGGATTACTTTTGGTAATTTGGGGTTGGTCTGGGCCGGTCCAAAGTTAATGAGTCAAGTTCGGATTAATTGGGTTTTGAGTCAATTTGGGTTTAAGAGATCGGCTTCAGCTTCGGCCTTGGCGTAACCCAAATTCCCATTCTAAAGTAACATGGTTTTATTCACGTGTTAAGTTCGAACGGACTGAGTTTTGTGTGAATATAAGAGACTTACGTTATTTAGAACATTTTTTAAAAATAATATCATTTTAGATGGTCCAAATTATCTCAAACTACATGGCTTATTGTCATTTCTATTTAAAGTGGGTGAAATGTGGTTAAAAACAAAGTAGTTCTAATTAAATTTGGGCTTAAGAAACCAGTCTAAGACTCTCTATCAAAACTCTCATTCTAAAATAACATTAGATTGTCAATATACTAGTTCTAATTGATGATTTTTAGGTCAGATTCAAGGCTGCGTACTATCAGGCTCTCCCAAATCTCGCTTTACTGTGAGGCTTCGGGGTATGATGATGATGATTCAAGCTTAAGAGAGCAACCCGAAGCTCAATCTGTACCACTTATACTAAATCATTTTAAAAAGTTTATCCATAATAACGTTATTTTGGATGATCCAAACTGACTCGAGCCACACGACTTATTATCATTCCTATTTAAATTGGGTGAAATAAGGTAGAAGATAAAGCAGCTTGGAATATTTTTTAAAAAATGAAGGGGTTGGAAAGAGTAGTTAGTACTTACCCACCGTTGGTTTAATCTTAGCTTTCAAATGAACCATGATGTGCCTGTTGGGGCTATGGTGGATAGCTAAGACACAGACTGAAAACCATTTCTCAACTAAGCCGAAGTCTCTTTGGGTCTAAGCATCTCTTGTGTGTTTGTCCACCACTAAGCATATGTCCTAATCTCCACTTGAATGCTCACTGGAATATCTGTAGTTAGTAGTTCATACAAAAATGAAAACCAACCCTTTTTGTCGTATATCATATGAATTGTTAAGAAGTTCCTCAGGACTTTTGAGGTTCGAGTTATGTGTATCGTATCGTATCGTATTAGTCGGTATCGGCCCATACGCACTGGTCGTACCGGATATTTAAATCAGAATATACTTTAATTCCGAGCAACTATTTTCTGATGTCAATGGAAGCTCTAAAAGAAGGTAACTATGGAGGATACATTCACGTTGACCAGTTTTGGCTGAATACCGACTCAAAGCACTAACTGGATTCTAATTAGAGCATTCATTGATGATAAAGCACCCTAACAATGATCGTGATTATAGTTTTTAATTGCGGACCTAATCGTAATTACAATTTCGGTAGGATTATTATCGCAATTTGATATAATTATCGGAATAACTTATAATATTATGATAATTTTAAAAACTGAATCAGAAGTTAAAGCGGTAGGATAGAAGACTTAAGGTTTAACTAGTATTAGACCGTATCGAAAAAGTTTAAAGTTTAATTAAAAAATAATGAAAATTAATTGGTTTATTTTAGTTTATAAAAATTGATTAGTTTACGAAAGCTGAGTGATTAATTGATAAACTGATCAGTTTTTAATAATTAAAATTATTAAACTAAAATAAATTGAAAAATTAAAAACGAAACCAGAAAATTAGTCTGTTCAAAATTTTCACTATTAAATTAATCGAACCGGTTCGGTTTTTAAATTATTGGTTTTTACTTTGTCTTCCCTTTAAAATGGTTTCGAAACAACAATTAATGGCTGTGTTCAGCGAGATTAGTGAGTTTGACTTGTTCTTCAGATTAATTTACAACTGGAACCGTACAAACACTTTATGTAACATGTAAGGAATCAAGTTCGCAGATTAGGCATTCAAAATCTTGGTTTCCAAGATTCTACTCACCCACCTAACTGAGCAAAAACGACATGGCAGCAAGCAAATTTCACTCCTGTTCAATCCCTTTATAAGGAGTGGGTTGGCAGGTCACTCTGAAACACACAGGAATTGTAACAGTCCTGAAGTTAACCAATCACACTTCAGGAGTTTAAAGAAGTTCACAGGAAAAAAGAACAAAAAAAACCTGTCAAGAACAAAATGGAAGCCTCCTGGTTTCGGTTTATTCTCCTGCTGGTCTGCATTTTTCCTGCTTTGGTGGAGTGCAGCGTTCGACATTACACCTTCAATGTAAGTTTCTGAACTGTAAAAACAATGGTTGATTTGGTAACTTATTAGACACATTGAATTGGTTCTTGGAACCAAATGCTTCAAAGGGATCGAGTTATTTTCTCCAAAAATTAACTTAACTGATACGTTACATTATCTGTTTACTTTCCTGAAAAGGAGAGAAGTTTGTCTTATGTATCAGTTACTGTACAGTCTTTCTGGTAGTAGTAGTAAAATTGGCTCTGCCTGGAATTTTCAACTCTTTATCAATCTACTCAGAAGCAACTTTTCCTTCAGAAAGTTTTGTATTATTCACATCATACTGACAAAAAGGAACTGAAATGTAAAATCTGGCCTGAACTCGAACCAGGCTTGCCCAACCGAAGCCTGAAGTCTGACCCGACACCTGAAATTTTTTAGAGTTGCAGCAACTGAACAAACGTTCACAATTTTGTACCCTGATGGTTATCAGATGTGTGGGAGTTGGTTTAAGAATTGGTTAATGTACACAGGTGGTGATGAAGAACACTACCAGGCTATGTTCAAGCAAGCCAATTGTTACAGTAAATGGCAGGTTCCCAGGACCAACTCTCTATGCTAGAGAAGACGATACAGTTCTTGTAAGAGTACACAACCACGTGAAGTACAACGTTTCTATTCACTGGTAAGTGCCATGAAACAAGCAATTGTTTCTCAATTTAAGTTTTTTCCTACGACATATTGTACTCATACTATGTTCTTTTTCTTGTTAATGTCTGTTCATAAATGTTTCAGGCATGGTATTAGGCAACTCAGGACTGGTTGGGCCGATGGACCAGCATACATTACACAATGTCCTATTCAACCAGGTCAAAACTACGTCTATAACTTCACAATCACAGGCCAGAGAGGTACACTTCTTTGGCATGCACACATTCTCTGGCTAAGAGCAACCGTGCATGGCGGCATCGTTATCCTTCCGAAGCGTGGCGTGCCGTATCCGTTCCCGGCCCCTCACAAGGAAGTGGTGGTTGTGTTAGGTGAGCTAACATTAGTGCTTGAGTCAATATCTCTTCCAACATTGGCAAAAATTTAACTGACATGAAAAATTTCAGGGGAATGGTGGAAATCGGACACTGAGGCTGTAATCAATCAAGCCCTGAAATCTGGATTAGCACCAAATGTCTCTGATGCTCATACAATCAATGGACATCCTGGAGCTGTATCAGCTTGTCCTTCACAGGGTAATTACTGATTGGTATCAGAGAAGAGTTCTGATGCAATAGATTAGTTCGAGAGCTGATGTTTTTGATCCTGTGCAGGTGGTTTCACATTACCGGTTGAAGGTGGCAAGACATATATGCTACGTTTAATCAATGCTGCACTCAATGAAGAGCTCTTTTTCAAGATCGCCGGCCACCAACTCATGGTGGTGGAAGTTGATGCAACGTACGTGAAGCCATTCAAGACAGACACAGTCCTGATAGCTCCAGGACAGACAACAAATGTACTTGTCGAAGCTGACAAAAGCACTGGCAAGTACTTGGTTGCTGCCTCACCGTTCATGGATGCTCCGATTGCCGTCGATAACATGACTGCCACCGCCACGTTGCACTACTCCGGCACACTCGATAGCACATCCACAACAACCACCACCCCACCTCCACAAAACGCCACGGCAGTTGCAGACAAGTTCGTCAACTCTCTACGCAGCTTGAACTCCAAGAAATATCCTGCCACGGTCCCATTAACAGTTGATCGGAAGTTGTTCTTCACAGTCGGACTAGGGATCAACCCTTGTCCAACTTGCAAAGCCGCCAACGGAAGCAGGGTGGTTGCTAGTATAAACAATGTCACATTCGTTATGCCAACAGTTTCACTTCTTCAAGCACATTTCTTCAACATTAAAGGCGTGTTCACCACTGATTTTCCTGGAAGTCCACCACATACTTTCAATTACTCAGGATCTGGACCAGCAAATTTGCAGACCACCAATGGAACCAAAGTTTACAGGTTGCCATATAACTCCACAGTCCAGTTAGTCATGCAAGATACTGGGATCATTGCACCTGAAAACCATCCAATTCATTTGCATGGATTCAACTTCTTTGTGGTTGGTAGAGGAGTTGGAAACTATAATTCCAAGACAGATCCTAATAAATTCAATCTTATCGATCCTGTGGAGAGGAACACAGTCGGAGTACCATCTGGTGGATGGACAGCCATAAGATTCAGAGCTGATAATCCAGGTAAATATATATAACAACTAGAAACTTTATAGAATTAGAGTTTAAGATCAGAACTTGTTGCTTCAACTTTGGTTTTTCTGCAACTGTTTGCAGGAGTTTGGTTCTTGCATTGCCATTTAGAAGTGCACACAACTTGGGGACTTAAGATGGCATTCTTGGTGGACAATGGGAAAGGACCTAACCAGTCACTTTTACCACCTCCAAAGGATATCCCAAAATGTTAAAAACAAGAGATGGAAGAACATCCATTAACAGAAGAAGTAGAAGAAGGATTACCTGTTAATGGTGGTTCTGAGATACATCTACTGTGCAAGAGAGGGACAGTCACTAAGAAACCCAATTTGTTTCTTGAGTAGATTGAAAATTTGCTCAAGCAATTATCAATAACCAGTGTATGAGCATTTTGTTTAAGTTGTAACCAAATGAATTTATTTTTCCAGTTGCTAAAAACACCAAATTTCTTCTTATCATTTGTTTCGGAAAATATATCATTTAATCTTCAACTCCTCAGTTCTAATACGCAATGATATGATTAAAAAACTTAACCAATTCGACCAATTTAACCGTAAATTCTTTGCACCATTCAACTTTTTGGATTAGTTTTTAACTTTTTATTTCGATTTTTTTAATAACTTATGTTGTTAAAAATTGATCAATTTATTAATTAATCGATCAAATTTTGAAATTAATAAATTCTTATAAACTAAAATAAATCAATTAGTTGATTTATTCAATATTTTCTTTTTTAATTAAACTTTAAATTCTTTGATTAGTAAGGAGAATCTCTTTCGACCATATTTCAATTTCTTTAATTTTATTCAATATTTGACCACTTTTATAACGATCTAATACTAATTGAACTTTTTAAACTTTAAACCTCTTGTCTTACCGGTTTAACTTCCGATCCAATTTCAAGGGTGAATTAAGTTTAATGGACACAAATTAGTCTAAACACCTCTTTACGAGTAAAATATAAAAAATACTCTTATTATTTTAAATTACTCAAAATTTTCTTATAATATTAAAATAAAAAATATATTTTAGTAAATTTGTCGAATTATTTTATCATAATTACTGTTAAGATCAACCGGAGTAATTATCAACTTAATTATATGTAAAATTAATAAATCTTACTTAATTTTTAAGAAAAGACATTAAAAGAATTAATATTTTCTTTAGTTAGGTTACATGATGGCTGTTGGGACCCGATCCCGGAGCCCAGTCGTACAGTGCTGGACCCCGGTACCGGAAGCCCAACTATCCGGAACGGTAACACAATCGAGGACCATTGGGCCCTAAATCCCAAGAGATATAAAATTGCGGAAGCAACGTATCTCACTTACCATTCATTCATGCACATTAAAGCTATAAACGAAACCATT
>JANZLH020000075.1:240834-251452 GCA_026770325.2 Erythroxylum fimbriatum
TAATAAACTGATCATTTTAAACAATAAAAATTATTAAAATAAACTAAAATTTTAGAAAACTAAATAAAAATTAAACCATTTCGATTTTTCAATGATTAATTTATTTTGTCTTAAAAGTCAAATCAAACTTCGTGTTTTTGGTTTACTTGCTTCAAAAATAAATATAAATTATTTTTATATTTATATAATATTTATTAATACTTTTAAGTTTTATTTATTATTATTTTCAAAATTTTGGAAAAAAAAAGGGGAGAAGGAGAGGTAAGAGGGAGAGAGAAAATTTTTGAAAATTTTGCAAAAAGCTCTCCAATTTTTCAAAATTTTCAGTACTAGCAAGTATTTGGCCGATATTCAAATTCGATACTACTGACCCCCGGTACCGTACCGGCTTTGGTACGTACCGGCCGGTATGGAACGAAATTCAAAACAATGATGTAATCAGTTAAAGATTAAATCAAATTAAAGAATTTAATATATAATTTAAAGAGATTGTTAAATTTGAAGTTTAATTAAAAAAATGTTAAATAATAATTGATTAATTTATTTTAATTTATAAAAACTTATTATTTTATAAAAATTAATAAATTGATGGACTTTTAACAACAAAAGTTATTAATATAAATCAAACTGTAAAATTAAATATCGAAATTAAAAATTATGCGGTTTAAAAATTTTACATTTAAATCAATCCAATCAATTAAATTTTTTAATAATAGAGCAAACGAGGTGTGTGGATAGTGATTGTAAAATTCATTGGGTTCATCTTGTCAACGTGAAAGGGCCATCTTGTCGGTGATTAGGCCTACCGAGTGTACCAATTACGGCCTAGTTTGTCTTGGATTTGTAATGCGTCTCCCGGCCATAGTTGGGCTACTTCGCTTGCTTTCATGAACAATTTCACCCATTTCTTGAAAGTTAAATCAAGTCTTTGTCAAATGAAATGAAAGCCCAATACAATAATTACGAGTATATTTAGAAGTGCAAAGACATGAAAGTCTTTTGTGCGATAAGATGAGCTTAACATTTTTAACCAAGTACGTGTCAAAAACTGAAATATGTTTATGGGAAGTAATGATTTTGAGAAGATATAAAATGTATGTTAATGTTTTGAAAAATGAAGGCAGTGGGGCACTAAGATTTTGACTTGTGAACTAGGCCATTAATGGCTTGGTGTATACCAATTTCAAAGGGAGTGGTTGCAACAAATAAATTCAAGAGTGACAGGTGAAAGAGTTTTGGAACCTTTGGAGGGTATGGACCAAGTTGCTCCATAGCATCAACAATTTAATAGGGTTAAGAGATTTTCTTTCATTTGTTACATTTTGTGAACATTCAAGAGCTTGTTTTCGGTTGGACCAATTGGAACTCAACGCATTAAATTTAAGTGGAAGCTGCTCGAACTTGATCTAAAAATTAGGGTTAAATTCAGGCAGTTGACATCAATTGAATCACTTGGGATAGTTTTTTTTCTCCTCAATTGAACCCTTTTTCAATTTTCATTTTTGTGAACTCTTGGTTTGACAAAATGCCCTACAGCATCAACAAATTAATAGGATTAAGAGATTTTCTTTCTTTTGTTACAATTTGTGAATATTCAAGAGTTTGTTTTCAGTTGGACCAATTACAAGTCAACATATTAAATTTAAGTTGATTGATAATTTCAATTTGATTCGGTTGAATTAATTTAAATAAAATAACATTCAAGAGCTTGTTTTCGGTTAGACCAATTGGAAGTCAATGTATTGAATTTAAGTTGATTGTCAATTTCAATTTAATGCGGTTGAATTAATTTAAATAAAATGACGTCATTTTATTTAATGGTTGAAGAATTAACTAACTAAAATGACATTACGATATTCGATCCAGTCAAAATTTAAGCTGCTCGAATGTAATCTTAAAACTAGGGTTAAATTTAGGCGGTTGATATCATTCGAGTCACTTGGGATAGTTTTTTTTGCCTCAATTGTACCCTTTTTCAATTTTCATTTTTGCCAACTCTTTGTTTGACAAAGTGGCCTAGAGCATCAACAATTTAATAGGGTTAAGAGATTTTCTTTCTTTTGTTACATTTTGTGAACATTCAAGAGCTTGTTTTTGGTTAGACCAATTGGAAGTCAACGTATTAAATTTAAGTTGATTGACAATTTCAATTTGATTCGGTTGAATTAATTTAAATAAAATAACATTTAAGAGCTTGTTTTCGGTTAGACCAATTAGGAGTCAACGTAATAAATTTAAGTTGATTGCCAATTTTAATTTGATTTGGTTTAATTAATTTAAATAAAATGACATCATTTTATTTATTGGTTGAAGAATTAACTAACTAAAATGGCATTTTGATATTCGATCTAGTCAAAATTTAAGCTGCTCGAACTTAATCTTAAAACTATGGTTAAATTCAGGCAGTTGATATCATTCGAGTTACTTAGGACAATTTTTTTCTCCTCAATTGAACCCTTTTTTAATTTTCATTTTTGTCAACTCTTTGTTTGACAAAATGCCGTAAAGCATCAACAATTTAATAGGGTTAACAGATTTTCTTTTTTTTTGTTACATTTTATGAACATTCAAGAGCTTGTTTTCGGTTGGACCAATTGGAAGTCAACGTATTAAATTAAAGTTGATTGACAATTTCAATTTGATTCGGTTGAATTAATTTAAATAGAATGACGCTCAAGAGCTTATTTTCGATTGGACCAATTGGAAGCAACGTATTTTGAATTAATTTAAATAAAATGACATCATTTTAATGGTTGAAGAATTAACTAACTAAAATGACATTTTGATATTCGATCCATTTAAAATTTAAGCCATTCGAACTTGATCTAAAAATTAGGGTTAAATTCAGGCAGTTGATATCATTTAAGTCACTCTGGAAATTTTTTTTCCTCAATTGAACCCTTTTTCAATTTTCATTTTTGTCAACTCTTTTTTTGACAAAATATAAGAATAAAATTCTTTCCCGAGTCAAAATAATACTTCAAACATGTCATTACAGAAAGTTAAAGGTTCGTAAGTATATTTAAATATTAAAAGTCTTAATTTTGAATTTCATTAAATTTATATTGTATTAAAAATTTAAATAATTACTAGGATTGAATCATTCCTTCAACTTTGTTGCACATAATTAATGCCAAATTGTTATAGATCTTGAATTTTGACCATAGAATGTTAGTCTAGTGAAAATAGGTTAAAAAGTTCAAAAGAAATGATCAGTCTTGTGACTTGTGAGTCAACAGTTAATGATAACTAACTTGAGTTTTGATTATTTACATTCTTCATTGATTAGGAAACACACACTCAATATGTTAAAAGAAGAATGCAAATCCTTATGTCACTTTGATCCTTTCCAATATAATCAAAGATTAGAGTAAATGATTCTTAAGAACATTTCAAAAAAGAAAGTTTAAACTCAAAATCTTATATTCTGACAATTATTAGTTATTTCTTATGATATTATTTAATTATTTTTATCATTAATTTTCTATTTATTTATCAATTCAAAATGATATAATATTAAAAAATTTAAATTTTAATTCAACATCATTATTAACTATAAATAAACAAAAATTAATACAAACCAACAAAAGAAGTTATGTAATAATTAAACAATATCGCATGAATTAACTCTATAATTAATTAGATAAATTGTGAAAATAATAGTAATTAGGTTTAATTGATAATTTTTTGGGCTATCCCTCTTACAAATACTAGAACATGGAAAGAAAAAGAAAAAAGGAAAGGTGGAATCCTGGAGTTCTAGGATGGTTTCCTCTTTTATCATTCCTGAAAATCTTGGATTCCTGAAGGCGAAGGTGTGATTGCACTTGCCAGGCCAGCCTCATTCCTCCATTCTCATGACAGCTTTGTGATGCGTAGTTTCCGAGGGAAAGGAAAAGGAAATAACACAAACACAGAGCCGTAATGTTCCCCAGTCAAAGGAACACCATAACCGATTGCTTTACTCAACAATTTTCTTAAGTCAAAGCAAAAAAAAAAAGAGAGAGAGAGGCTACAGCAGACTTACCCTAATTCACACGCCAAACCCTAATTTCCTAGAGTTCCTAGATCCAAAGAAATGTTCAAGTAAAACAATCGATTTCGGTGTTTTGGTTGGCCACGAAGTATTTTAGGAAAATCTTAATTATAAGAATGTATCTTTAAGCCATCCATTTTTAGATTAATCCTTGCTCAAGTCGAACAAATTCTTTACGGGAAGTAAAGCTCTAATCTTAAATTTTAATAAGCTGCATACATAAGAGTAGTACAAAACAGCTGCATACATAAGAGTAGTAACAAACTCACGACCTCATAAGAGTAGTACAAAACGTCTACATACATAAGAGTACTGCATAAGAGTAGTACAAAACAGTTGCATATATAAGAGTAGTACAAAACGGTTGCATACATAAGAGTAGTACAAAACTCACGACCTCACATAAGAGTGGTACGGGAAGTCAAGCTCTAATCTTAAATTTTAAACAGCTGCATATATAAGAGTAGTACAAAACTCACGAACTCACTCAAACTAAAAAAAAACCTTTTACTAATTCACGAGCGCTCTGGAATTTCAGTTAAGGTGTTTTTATAAAGCGAGGAGCGGATTAGGGTATATTGTAAACGGAATCAAGAAAGAAAGGGGTTTAGGGTCCTGACAATTGCACCTAAAAAGCAACGCTGATAAGAAGAGGATCAATTCTTGTCTGCCTTTGTTCCCTCTTCTTCTTGCTCTGTTTGATTTACTCATCTTACCCTCCTTTCTCATGGCTCCACCATTTCTTATTATTGCTTTTTGACCAAAACCCGTATCTGTTTTCTTCTTTGTTAGTTTACGTTGGATTCTTGATATCTCCTGTTGTTTGTACTTACTTCGTCTTCACAGACCACACAGTACGAGGTATACTGATCAACAGTCACTCCTACAAAGGTCAAATAACATTGAAATTTGAAAAAGGGTAACATAGAACAGGCCATTAAAACAAAAAAATGATGTTACGTATAAGGATTAGATATCTTAATTAACTATTTCCTATCTTATTTTATTAAACCTTATTTATATTTTTACGTGAAATTTACATAAATATATGGACTAGATTAATTGAAACAGGGTTGAAGTATCCTGATGGAACACAATGCTCCAACTCATTATATATATTGACAAAGGCAGAAATGACATATACTTAGAATCTACTCTTAACCCGACTCTAATTTGTCTTATTTTATTTTTTAAAAGGTGATACTCATGAAGACTAAAAAGAGACAAAATAAGAATTCTTTTTCACTTATAATATAAAAATAATAAAATAAAAATAATTACTTAAAAAAGAGATGTTAGGAATTTGCAAGTGAATTTGTCCGATATAAAATAAAATAAATTATTTATAAAATATGGCTCATAATTTATTATTTTAAAATTTAAGATAAAAATACGAATAATAATAACTCTTTTGAAAATTTCTCTGGTCAAAACTTACAAGGAAAGCATAACTGGTTGCTTTGTCTTTACAGTCAAACACTTTGGACATATAGTATAAATTTCCAAGAACAAGTCTCTCATCAAATATTCAATCTTTTCTTTACCTTCTCTTTCCCATCTTTTGATTCATCAATAAATACTCCACACAATCTTCACAACTTCCCTCTTCTCTCTTATCTCATCACTACTCCTTCCATCTCCATCTTCATTCTTCATTCTTCATTCTTCGTCAGAAGCTCTCTTACATCTACACTAGGTCATATTCAGATATATAAAATGTCACGTAGAGCAAGTAAGAGAGTGAGTTTCAGTCCTCAGGTCAACGACAATAAAACATCAGTCTTCCTCAAGCATGGGGTTGGAAGCATATTAGGAGGAAACAAGAGAAGGGTCGCCGGAATTTTCAGCTTCAGACTGCCAAAAAGCTCCAGGTTATCACCGGCGAGGGTCCTGAGACACTTTGGAGCTAAGGTGGTGAGAGTTTTACGTTTTGCCTCCACCAAGAGGAAGACATCATCAGGTAAAGTGTCCTCCTCAGCGAGTTTGGCTAGATCAAGATCACTTGCTGATACATTTGATTCACAGAGAGCTGAAGCCATCGAAGATTGCATCGAGTTCTTGAACTCGTCGTCTTCTTTGTCTAGGTCAAATTCAGTTTCTGCATATTGATATCTATATATATATTACACACGTGTTTGTACATGAAAAAGAATGGGAACTTGATGATATGATTAGTTGATTAATTAGTGTTCCTAAGCTTCTCCTATGGTGGAATTCTCAAACTTACATCTAATCTTTGCTTTTATGTGTAAGTTTTAAATTATATCGCATGATTTTGATGATTCCGAATGATGTCAACACAATTTCGAATAATATTCATATAATTACGAAAAATTATGATATCGATTGATCAGCAAAGTTTCAAATCTGAAATACAATATGGTCAATGTTTTTCATCTTTTAAGGTAATCAGGATACAGTACCATGACAATGCTTTTAAAAAGACAAGGGACCTACTGACCCTTTTTTTAACCATTCACCTAAATCAAGCTTCTGTGTCCCATCCCATGGAGTAGGCATTGTTTCTTTCTTTCTTTTTCAATTTGATTGATGTTAGTACTACTGTCTCTTGAGAATTCCCAATTGGCTTTCATGAAATTAAATGTAATGAGGTTATGAACATGAAGATTTTGGAAAGGGTATATGTTTTCTCATTGTTTGATCAAGAGAACACTTGTTTTTTTTATATTAGTTTTGAAAAGAAAAAGAGGAGAATATTCAAAACATTTAAGGAATTCGTTATCCTTCTTACAAAAGAATATTCATTAATTTCATTCTTTCTTTTATTTTAATTTTCAGATTTTTAAAATTGGGTAAAAGCCACAAGTCTCTATTGTAGTTAAGTAACTCCTAAAAAATCTTTTAGTTTTTAAAATTCTCGAAAAAAAAACTATTTGTTTTAGATTTCGGTTAAAAAATGACGATGAAACATATATAATAGAAATATTAAATGTGGATTAATCAAACGCCAGTAACATGTTAACTCATCTCAGCTCTTAAACTGGGCTCAAATCAATTACAACTCTACTTAAATTAATTATTTAAGATAATTATAATAAATTATTAGTTTGAGTCGTTTAGTTAGAGTTTAATAGTTGAGTTGAATAGTCATGTAACCATCATTTGATCGGTATAAGTGTAATGTTTATATTGCATGTATATTATCGTTATTTTTTAATCGAAGTTTAAGAGAGAGTTCTTTTGAAAAATTAAAAATTACAAGAATATAATTTAAAAAATTAATGAAAAATTCAAATATTTTTTAAAAATTCAGAAATTTTGTATGTCTTTTACCTTAAAGAGTATTACTTTCCTCTAGTGATATTATTTAACTAGCATACAACCTCTTCCACCATATTTCATTAATTTTTCTTCTATATATAAATTTAAAATAACATCATATTAGAACTTAAGAATTTTAATATTACATAATTTTAGATAAAAATAAGTAAGGATTTTTAAAACTCAATGATTGAAATAAAAAGAAAAGTACAAACTCTAGGAGATTCAATTGTATTTAATCCAAAAAAATTTACTTATTACCCTAATTAGTTGTATTACATGTTGGAGACAACATCAATCCCACATTACAGCTAAGGGAGACAGACAACTCCATGCATAGACCATCCTTAGAGTGTCGAGCCTATCCAACACTCGAGGAGGTCGAGTCACCATCATTCATGGCCATAAAGGGTCACTCATTTTTAGCTTTATTGAAATGTTAACATTAACATTGCAACTTTCTTTCATAAGTTTGTCCAAGAAACACAATGATAACACGTGCACGAGTTTGAATGATTCAAAACTTTGTCTGACAAATATGTTTTCCATCTTTCACCATCCTCAATAATAATGGAGAGATAAGTATGAGGTACCTCCTTCAAGATGATTTGAAATGGAACTTATTAATAATGATAGGGAAATGAAGAGAAAAGCTAAACATAGTGATGATAATTGTATCTCCAAGAGCGCATATTCAAGGAAAGCCTTTCAAGTTGTCAGATGCTATTACCAGAACAGGCTCCTTGTTTTTGTTTCAAGGGCTCTCTTGTAAGGAGGAGCACTTGAGGGTTGTACAGGATCCAAGCTCTGGCGTGTGCTATCAGCAGCTTTAGGCATTGGATATGATCGGTCGGAGTCGTAGCAGCTATGGTCCCCGCAGGCTGGAAATCGGATGTAAACCTTATTTGCTCCTTCCAACCACTCACTAGTGCAATCTGTCATGACACAAATGGTGTAAAAGGAAAGGGAAACACTAAAAATTTGACCAATCTAAAACAAGGGGTCAGCAGAACAGGCTCTCAGAAGAACAATCAACTCAACCACAATCGTGAAATCCTTTTCAAGTTTTGCCCACAATGGAACAGGACTGAAAACAACTGGCTCTAGCAAGACAAAATTCAAAGCAAGGGAAAAAAAGTTCTATAATGTTCATGAAAAGGAAATCCCTTCTTTTCTTTATATATATATATACGATTTCAATATTCAACAGTGCACAATGATCACTTTCTTAAGGAATGCATTAAAAGTTCGGTTACCAATCATTATAGTTTATCAGGACATGAATGCAAAAGACACTAGAGGAGTTACAGATTTGCCATTTATGGTCATAGAATGTCCTATTGCTGGGACTAAATAAGATCCAAGATGGTATAGGTGCCAATGGCTGCAAAAAGTCAAAAGGGTCATGATAGCCCTTGAGAAAAGATAAACAATGATTTCTGCAAAAAGGTTCAAATATGGTCTGATTGAAAACATGCTAAGCATTGTTCTAGTGAGTAAACAAGTTTCCGCAAGTGCATTTACATGCATGAGCAAACACCAACATGAAAAAGAAAGAAAGGCATGTTAAATTACCTAAATCATCTGATCCAAAGGGGCTTCCCACCTTTTCCAGGAGGCGATATTGAAGTCGTGCAGATCTGTGCTTAATATCCCATGTCTCGTGTCAAATGTAGAACTGTTTGATTCATTGTCGGTTTTTTAAAAAATAATTTCGGAGGCTGCTCCTGGCATTGTTGAGATTAAACAGAGTATAAAAGATATAATTACAGAAAAGTAGCACTTATCGAAGCTAGAACTAGCTGCAACTGCAATAAATCAAACAGAAAACTTTCATTTTCTCACTTTTAGGTTGCTTCATGATCCACAAAATGGCATAACTTACCACCATAGTTTTAGCACTTCTCCAATCCTTAACCAATTGTCTTAATAAAGGGAACACAAGTTCCAATTATACATTAATGTTAGTAGAAAATTGAAGTAATAAGTCACAGTTCACCAAATCTCACGAACACCAAAATCAGGGATATAAAACAAGCATCCTATTTAGCTGTCAGTATAGAAGAGTTGTATCTTTTCCACGAAGTATTCTTGCAACAAATTTCCACCTTCTCTAAGTCTAACAATTGTTAGACCCTGCAGAAATAGCAACTCAGCAACTCCAACTCAGTAAGATTCATAATGTTTCAAGAAACAAGGATCAGCCAGTAATGCAGAACATTATATGTGCTAATGTGCATCACATTCAAAGATATTATTCCATGTCTGAAGCTTACTGCGAGCACAAGCTGGGAATGAACAAATTCATCCATGTCATGAAGACCAGTGCCTGCAAATAAACAAAGCAAGCCTAAGAAAAAGAATTAAACATTATTCCATTGAACATTAATTCATTCAACATTAGATAAACAATAGAGCATAAAGTTAAGATCACTAAAGCAGTTTTACTGCCTGGGGCAACCATCACAAACAACTAGGTCAAGCCTTGCAACCATCAAAATGTGTAATAACCTGTATAAGGAGTTCCAAGATGAGAAATGAATGGCAATAGTTATTGCACAGAAATAATAACTATTGTCATTTCAGTATATAGATCTCCCAGGAGGAAATGAACAAATAGAATAAAGAAGGAGCACTCAATGGATTGGATTATCGTTTACCCCTTCTGGAAGTTCATATGTCATAATTAACTTCCTTTTGCACTACCCTATTGGAAAATTTAATTCATTGCATATAACACAATTAATGAATGAATACCTAAGCAGCAACAACTGTAGACATATTAGCCTTGCATGTTTAAGAAATCATCAGGTCCTTCAAACTTTGCTCAGTCAGTTGGTAGGTTCTAAAGCACCAACTTTTTTACACAAGTCAATCAGAAAATGTCTATTAGAAAGTTGAGTTAAACAACAATGTGTTAGACCTCCTATTGTGCAGGTTTATTCTAGAAGGCCTAAGATAGGGGTAATCGAGTAAAGTTACTCCAGCAGGTTCGGGTAGAGTGAGGATGTGAGGGGAGAGTTAGTTACGATACTGTCAGAGAATAAATAAGGGAATGTTGGGGAGAGAAAAGGCATATTTTGTCTTGAGTGAAATCTGGTGAGCCTAAAGCTAGGAGAGAGCAGACCTCTCGAATTGTCTGCTATTTAGTATCTTGACTAGTTTCTTTTTAATCATCAATAATATTTCAGTGCAAAATCTCTCAGACTTGAGAGTTCTATCACTCTTCTATCAGGGATCGTGTATATGGGTCTTGCATTAAAGCTTCAGGAAGGTGCATGAAATCCATATTGATAGGCA
>JANZLH020000075.1:300673-319409 GCA_026770325.2 Erythroxylum fimbriatum
TGGATTCTCAGGTATCTTCGAGGGTCATCCAAAATATGCTTATGTTTTGGAAGAGCAGAACCTGTGTTAGCTAGTTATACAGATGCAGATATGGCTGGAAATGTTGACTCGAGAAAGTTTACATCAGGTTACTTGATTACTTTTGTAAGGGGAGCTGTGGCATGGCAGTTAAAGTTACAGAAGTGTGTTGCACTTTCTACAACTGAAGCGGAGTTTGTTGCAGCAACAGAAGCCTGTAAGGAGTTGCTATGGATGAAGAAGTTCTTTAATGAACTTGGTATCAAGCAATAACAGTATCAACTGTTGTGTGACAGTCAGAGCGCTATTCACCTTAGTAAGAATGCCTCGTTTCACTTACGATCAAAACACATTGATGTGATATATCACTAGATCAAAGATGTGATAGAGACGAAACAATTATAATTAGAAAAGATCCATACTAATGAAAATGGATCAGACATGTTAACTAAGATTCTACCAAAAGGAAAGTTCGAGTACTGCCGATCAGTAGCAGGCATGATAGAGCTCTCCATGTAATCGGGAGGGAGAGATTTGTTAGCTATGGGTCCCTCTCACATGGAGGGACACCATCCTTGAATGCAAATGGTAGGCATGCGACGCCTACCAATGTTGAATGAAAGAACATGTTGTTTTTGTTGAAGTTGCAATCGCAATTGTTGAATAAAATGCTGCATGCTTTTGTTGAATGGAGAAAGACAGCTACAAAGGCAGCAACCTCACGCGGTGGAGTGCCTATATAAGGCACTCCCTACTTTAGAAAGAAACACAACAATATACAGAAAAAAAAGAGAGAAAACTAGAGCAAATCAAATGCTTTGAAGTTAGGAAAAATTTTCCTAAAAGGTTGGTGAGTGACAAAATAGTGAGGTTAGTATTTTTAGGTTGGGAAACACCTTATGAGCTACTATTTTGATTTTATTTCTGTATACCTACTATTTGTAATAGTGGAAGAAATATTCTGAGTTTTGTCCGTGGATGTAGCCCAAAGTTAAAGGTGAACCACGTTAAATATTCTGTGTCTATTTTACTCATTTTATTTTTCCTTTTCACAAAATACACCCGCTGCGTCCAACACTTCCATCGATTCGGGGGAACTCTAATGTATCACCATCATTTTCCCCAACTACTTGACACCAATTTAGAGGAGGAGGCTTAATGTTCTCTCCACCAATAACTGCATCCGGGTTACTCACGTTGTTGTCCAAAAGGAGGGGTTTGGATTCCAGAGATGGTGATGGAGGGGGGTATGGTGGGAAAATAGTTTGTCAGAGGATTATGTTTAAAAGGTCGTTCTAGGAATAGCAATAATGCAATGTAGCGAGAAGGAATTTCTAGGGGAATGGATTAGAATGTCCCTCAAATACAAAGGTTTCTGAGAAGGAGCAAAGAACCAAGGTAGGTGTAAGATACAAGGTATAAAAAGGTATATGTGGCAGGTTGAGAAACAAGTAATGCAGAGAGCTTTCTCTATAAAGCTTATGACATTGGTGGGAGACACTGTTGGTGGGAGACGCTGATGGCAATTTGGGAGAAGAGATATTTTATGGTCATAGAACATAAGAGAAGAGAATTGATGATTTCGGATTAATAAGTTTTTAAATTTTAATTTTATGCCACTTAAGTCTATTAACATGATGAGTCCCGTTAGTTTAATTAACTATTAGATTAATGGTAATTGAAAGTTAAAATATATTATTATTTTTAATAGCTTTAAATAGTATTACAAAATTAAGTAAATTTCAATTTTTTAATATCTATAATTAAAATAATTAATATATTTTTATCTTTTAAAAATACCTTTAAATTAGAAAAAAACCAATGATAATATATACTTTCTTCACATAACTTTGATTTTACAATTTAATGTAAACAATCTAAAAGTTTGTTATTGGTACTGTCTTAAACTAACTAAAGGTTTTAATATTATTTTTTTCAGTTCTATATGATATTTTTTAATCATTTTCAAAGAGTAATTTGAATTTATAATCATTCTATACGATTTATATAATGTCTTAATAATATAATTAAATTTGAAAGTTCAATATATTTTTCATAAAAATCTCCTATTGAAATCTTGTGGGTATTCCGTTTTTCTAATTTATTTTCAACCTTTCTTATTGTTATTATTATTTCTTAAAGTTTTTTATTATTTCTTAATCTTAAATGTTTATTTTTATTATGTTCCTAGAGTTTAATCCTTTAGCAATTAACTATAGAATTTTTTATGAATTAAAAATAATTATCTTTTTTATTTAAAAAGAAATTTAAAGAATAGTTTATCATATTTTTATAATTAAAATAAATGTAAAAGGACTTTTATAAACTCTTTTTAAAAGGTTGAACATTTAATTAAAATAAAATAAAAGCACAACGCTATTGAATATCTTGCTTACTCTATAAATTAATTGGAAATAAAAGAGTCAATGTATTAGGGAAGTCCCGTAAATTCTTTTGTTTCTTAGACATAAATAACCTAATAATGTGAGATGGGAAAGAACCAGGCGCTTTCTAGACCCCGTTACCTAACGGAGTCTGACTTAACGGGACGGTGAATCGCCCGTTACATGACACTCCTAACGGCCGTTAAGCTGCCCTGTTCAAACTTAAAAGCACACTGGTTTTCTAGGAATTTGGTGCTGTGTCAGTGAAAGACTTAAATTACCAACCTAAAAAGAAGAGACATTTTGCTTAAAACCTGTTTAGAACGTTGTCTTTTTGTGCTATGGGACAAGCACTTGGGTGTAGGACCACAGAATCTAACCTTCAAAACCAAATCTTGACGTAAAAGGCTAAGTTCCAAAACCAAACCAAACTAATGTTTGGACAAATGTTGTTTCCACGATACATGCAAGACTGGCAAGTTCCGAGAGCTGTCTTCTGCAGAATCTGCATGTCACTGAACTGTAGTGAAGGGATTGGTTCACTAGTTAGACTTGTTTGACTATTAAAAACACATCATTAGCTTAATTAGTTTTAAGTACATTTGCATTCAAGTGAGCTAAACTTTCACCTGCAGTAAAATTTTCAAACATCACATGTTTCATGCGCTTTAATCTATGTATATGTATGTGTCTGTGAGTGAAAAGTTTTCCCTGTCATTTATTGGGAAGTAGCCACTTGTGCTAGGCCAGGAACCAACACGTTGGCCATTCGATGTCTCTCCCTCCCTATTCTCTGTTGTTCGAAGCTGCAAATTTCCCTCCAAAAATACCCAGTTCTATCGCGAACAAGTCAGACACCAGTTGAACATGAAAGCAACGAACTTCTTCCTGCTATCATCAACTAAACGGTTAACCCAGTTGGTTATTGAGGATTGCATGATAGACCTCTAGCCCTTGAGACTTTTGCTTCTGTTTTACACTCTATGATAAGAGAAGTTGCTATGAAGCAATCAACAATGTGGTCGCTTGGAGCTGGTGGTTGATCTGGATGAAGGCTGATTTTGTAAGAAGTGGCTTGGGTTCCCATTCCAGGAAGTTTGGAACTTCATTTGACTGGGCTACGTGGATAATATTTTGGTGGCGTTTTGGTTGTCTAATTGTTTGATTAAAGTTCCCAATGGAATGTTTAACATGGAACTCATGTCATGTATTTGCTGAACCAGTGATCAGTGCATGCATAAGGAGTAAAAATATGAAATCCTCACTAGCTTTCTGGGGAGATCAAGTTAAGAATGTTGTGACATGGAAGATGTTAATAGCTGTAAGGGTATTTATTGAAGAGATGTTGGAAAATAATTTGTTAAGCAGAGCTGGCCGGATGTGCCTGGTTTTGAAGACTCGAATCATTCATTTTCTCTTTTCAGTAAAGGAGATTTTTTCATCCGGTAGTCATCATCTGATCCTTTGGTGCTTTGCTTGGAGCTAAATTACATGTTTTTATGGATTTGGATAAATCACTGGTCAGCAACCCTGTTGATTGTGGAAATATAATTTCTTGTAGAGAGGATATCTGGAGATTTTGGTGGAAGAGTCGAAATGCAGAGGTATGGACTTTTTCTTTTCCTTTTCAATTTATTTATTTTTCATCAACTTTAAACAGCTTGATTATTCTCAAGTTCAGGGAGCTGTCTGGGACTACTTAATGAAAAATCTGGCAAGATTTACATCCAGCTTTGGAACACCTGAAAGCACTAGGGAAGAACTTTTAGATCATTATACAATCAAAAGAGTGTGCAATTTGGGGGTTGATTTTGAAGATGAATGCCTAAGTTAATTTCCTTGTATTTTCAATCACTACATGAGCTGCATTTCTCCAAGTTTCATTGCTCTTTTTTCTTTTTCTTTTTCGGTATGCTCATTAGTCATTACTGAGACATGCTATAGGTTGTAATTATGTATGCTTTGCGAAGACAGCATTAATGCTAGGATTTTAGTTACTACAACTTCAATAAGAAATATTTGATGAATAGTAAGGTTGGATTCAAAGGAAGACGAAAGCAGAATTTTTTTTCCTACTAGAATTAGATTACCTTACCAATAAGTCACTTGATCTTATCCCAATGAGCATGGAAGAGTATCTTGCTCACAATTAAGAGTCGGAAAGGCAAGAAACAGAGAGTGATGTCTTGCATTACTCCAATGATCATTTAATTGAATAATGAAAATAATGTTATAAAATATATTTATACAACTTTCCTGTATAAAACTTGATACTGGTGACTGGTGTTCATACAACTTTCCTGAGCAAGCAGCTTGATAACATACATTAAGATATAAAATCTGGTGGACTTTCTAACTCAAAACTAATTTATATCCAAATTTTGAAAATAGAATGGAGATCCAATATTCCCAATTTGTATGGACTAAAATAGATGTGCATCTTATATTTCCTGATTGTCTGGAGTAAAAATTACCTCTTGGATTCTCCTATTTCGATTGCCAACTACTTTCTTGTCTTCCATAGTATCTAAGTCTTAATTTCTCTACTTTCATTAGGCTTATTGTGTTCCTTGGAGATAGTTGCGGAAGTCCAAATAAAGGTGTTTAAATGCCTTATGACTCTTAGTTTTCTCTATTGCCTGGAATCAGCTAGAAGGCAGCCTTGTTGAATATTGAATTTTTTCTATCATTCTCCTTCAATATTCTGAAAATTTAGGCATAAATTTTGTATAACTATGTGAACATTGTATTTGGTGTAAAATTTTACATTAGATATAAGTTGATTGTTTGCTGTTCATGTCCTTTCTTCCTTTCTAAAGCAGAAATTTTGAACCCCTTACAGAAGGTATCATAAACAGCACTATCCTTGAAATAGCTTCTGCAAGTACAAACTGAAGTTTCTTTTAATGCAATGAGAAAGTTGGTGAAGTTAGTAAACAATGTAGATCATTTAATTCCGTATTTCTGTAACTGCATACTCAATCTGTCAAAGATGTATGTGCATAACTAAATTAAAAGATGTTGAACTTCTTTTTCACTATTTTTATCTACCACTTTAGCTAAAAAGGTGAATAACCAATATCCAACTTGCATTTTACTCTGACTGTTAGTAATTAATTAAATACCATTGAACCTATTGGTGTTAAGGTGTCAAACCAATTTAATGATTTAGTGCTAATTTGACCGCTAATGACATGAGAAGGTATAACTAGTTTAAGTTAGCTTGATGTATTGCAGTAGTAATATGGGATAGCTGGCGTCGCAAACGTGACATATATTTTATCTCTATAGGTGCTTGATTTTACTGTGATTTTACTATTATGACTAGATTTCATCCCTTATTGCTTATTTCCATTAATTTCCTAGGCAGGTATACATACTTAAAGTCAAATTTGACCAGCGTAAATAATTTGTGAGACTTTTTGACAATAAGTAACAACTCATGTTAATGTTACTAGTGTAGTAGCTGTAACGGGCGTTAAATTGTGGAGATGGCTGTTAAAGCTGAAGACGTTATGTTTAACGCTGTGATGAAACGATGTTAAGCTAGATACTCAAATCCCACTTCTTTTAGTAGTTAAAATAATGTGTATCTATATATATCCATGACTAGCATATCTCATATTGCCATTCTCTTTTCTTCTTGAAATTGTTCCAAACACCTATTCTTTGTCTCTGGATCTCTCTGCCCCAAGCTCCATTGCTCTTTCATTTCTTAGCCTTGGGAAACAACAAGGATATCAACAAGAAGTATTCCAGTCTCTGGTATCCTCTTCACTTATTTTTGATACATGTATGTGTATATCTGCTTCTCATGTAGATAGTATGCGAATGATCTTTTTCCATCCAAAAACCAAAAGCAGCATTTAGCTTGGAACATATACTTTATTCTTGTTCAGATCCTACAATTATATGATTCATGGTGTTAAGTCATTCTTGTCATAAAAAGAGAGACAATTAGCTTTAATGTCTCATTTTAAAATTGAAACTCTCTTCCAGAATTCCTTTCTTGAAATTCCTTCTTTTGATATTCTGACAGTTCTTAAACTTCAATTTTATTGAGAGTTTATCGATGAGCATTCCTTATAACTGTTTGATTACTTCTTCTATCAGTCAACAGCGGAAAAGCATAACAGAATCATTTTTTTTTTATGAAGACTTATTTTGTTCATACTTTTAGATGGCGTATAAGGTTCATATGCCGACATAACATTCTTAAATCGAAGTTGGTTTTAAGACAAGTCCTTTTTTGGATGACAGATTCTTTAATTAATTTATGAAGTGAATCAAAATTGCTTTTCTTAAATTCGGTTACATATAAATGAAACCAGACAAACAGAGAAATTTGTCAATGAATGCTATATTATGGTACTGATACACGTATTTTATTTAAGAATCTTTCTATGGTAAGTCAAGAATTTATTGCATTTAACATAGTTTAAGGGCCATACTTGATAATGAAGCTGCAAATTTTGCTTGGGTATTAGATGATCTAAATCACTCATGCTAGATGTTGTGATTACCTTGCTAACTGATGATTGGATAGCCTCGGTATTAGAATATTCAATAAGATTGTTTGAGTGCTACTTAGATGAAAACCAATCTATAAGAACTTCTCATCTTTACTTCAAGGTAGACTAATTGCCATCATTGACCTATCCCAAGAATTTCATACACAGTGGTTATGGGGTTTCTATAGTTATTTGTAACTTATCTACAATGTAATCCACAGATATCATGAACTAATTTCATATGTCATTTTGACCACTTTAGTAAAATACTTTGTTTCTAGAGTTTATTGTAACTGATGTGTATCATCTTGTTTGTGTTCAGTTATGGATCCCAATAACAAGACAGATAAAATCCCTAGAGAAGAATCTGGAATAGACATGGATGACTGGATAACCAAATTGTTGCTCAAATTACGGCAGAGAATCATATCTGAAAGGTAATTGGCATTTAATGATTAGCTTTGAGTAATGTGGGGGAAATCTCCAAAATTCTCTGTCAAAATACCCAAGTGCTATTTGTAACCCAAAACATTGGTGTATGTTTTAATTGCATAGAGCATGCCCAGGAGAATTGGTTTTAGAGCCTATCTTTGTAAACTTTACTATTTCTTTATTTCAAAATTTCTTTTCTAATTCTAATTATTGCAATAATTTTCAGACAAACATCATATGGTTTGTTAGTTAGTTATGGCTATCTTTTGCATTATTTATGATCACTTCGTAGAGCCTTATGAAAGTCATTGATTTCTTATCATACCACCCTTTCAACTCCACAAACTTCTGGGTGTCGAGGTTTGCAAAATTGAAATCCTTATTTCTACTTCTTACACATCAGCTTAAACTTTTGGGTTGAATGATTTATTAACAACTACAAATATTAAAACTTATCATTTCAATATGGCAGTCATTCAGTTGTTAAAGATAAAGTGGCTTTCAAAATGATCTCCTTCTCCAAAGTCTGGAAACGAATGATATTATAGAAATAAATATCTCCCTTTTATACTTAATTCATGAGCCAAACAGAGTCAGCATACATAATGTGTTCAATTCTCTCTCAACTTTTTCAATTCTATCTCAACTTTGTTATACTTCCAAATACAAACTTACTTGCTGTGTTCACTTCTTCGTACCTGAAACATAGAATGTACTTCATGTGTAGGATGAAAATGGGTAAGAGAAGTTGTTCATTCAACCTAGATGGATTACAAGAACGCAAGAAAATTGTTCTCCATTGTGTTGATCAAATTTATACTGCTGCCACAAGCAAGGTAATCTTATGATTCTGGCATTTCGTAGTTCTGTAAATCCTTAAAGTCATGCATCTACGGGCATAAAGGGATAGGGGAATTCTTTATTAATATATGCTCATGTTTGAGAATCTCAGAACATTTGTATGGGATAATTAGCAGTTTGGTTTTTTGTTGTTCTTTCCTCTTGATGGGAAATAAACTGGGCTTATTCCTGTTATGAGATGAGGAAAGTGTGTTAAAGCAACTGTAAGGCACAGTGAGAAAGAGAAAGATACACTGAAAAAGAAATGTAATAGTTTTTTTGCAGAACAGTTTACTTCTAAATTGCTACTTGGATATAGAGCGGTTCCTACATCAGTCCTAGGTGTAATGAGTTGTGAACATTTCTATTATTGTTGACAATTTAGTTCAAACAGTGTTTCTTTTGTCTGAAAATCGTATACTTGTTTTAGTTGTTTCAAAAGGTTACAGAATCATTATGAACTGTAGGTTTGTCTGGTTAGAATTTTGTATTGTATGGTGCCTATGGATATTCCTATTCAGGTTGTTTCTAAAGGCATGATTGCTTCCTACTCTCTCTCTCTCTCTCTCCAAGTACAACTCTGAACCCTACTGATGATTTCTCCCTTCAAGTCCTATCTATCCGTAGTAACACATCTGTGCCATGTTAGTTTGGCTTTGTGACAGATTTTGCACTTCAGTTTCCAATATATCTCCTATTTTCTTTTTGTTTTGCGGTTACTGAGAATGAAATTTCGTCAAGGTGGATCATTTATCAAATGACTATGGAACATTCTCCCAAGAAGAAGAGACAAATCAGGAAGAGATTGCAGCAATTAAGGATAAGATACAAACAATAGAGACCACTATAGTCGAGATGAAACACAATATGCAACAGCTCTATGAAGCTTTCCTTGGTAAGAATCCTGCCAAACCTATTTGTCCTATGACAGGGGCCTGGAAAACTGGTCCGAGTTCGAGTTCTGTTCCGCCATATGAATATGCAACATTGCTGGGCCCCATTTCTGAAGGAACGAGACCTGTTCTGATCTCACAGCCGCACCAACCAGATTTTGTTCCAGACGTAAAGGTATCAAACCTGGCTTGTTGTCTATGATACTTTGTTCTAGTTGAGAGAAGGCAATTAAATGTGGTCGCAATAATCAAACTTTCCAGTATGGCCAAGCCCCAAGAAAAGATAGAAAATACCTCATAACCTTTCTGTCCTCTCTAGGAACATGGTCAATCATTATGAATGTCTTACTTATGAAGTGTATGTTTGCCCATTTTTTTGTGTCTACCATTCATGCTTTTGTTTGAAAGAAGGGACACAGAGTGTAAGAGTAGATAATTAAGTACAATGTGTTGGAATGTGGATAGTAAGGAGGGTTTAAAGTTAAATCGTTCTAGTTAAACTTTGCGATGCAACTTTTTCCCCATGCTAATCTAGCAACTATTGTGTGAAAACGCTAATCTAGCAACTATTGTGTGAAAACTGGAGCACAAAAGATGTATTGTTCAGTGATTGTTCTATGTTAATTTATCTTCTCATTAGCTGATCAAAGTTATATTCATTTTCAATGTTACCAACCAATTTAATAAATTTTCCTATCTTATTTCTCTAGAATTCTCAGTATAGCAAAGACATAAGTTTGATCTTCTTTTCGCAGTTGACTTCACTTGTCCTTTTCAGACTATTTTCTTCACCTCCATCAGGCCCTCTAATATCACCTTATTTATTTCATAGATTTTTGGTAATGTAAATTTCTTTAATAGGCCAAGGCTTTACTTCAGCAATACGTGCAACAAAACATGCAGCTGCAACAGAACATGCAGCACAATGCAACTAATTTGTTGCCGACCCGCTGTCAGCAATCACAATGGCATCAAGCAAACCAGATGCTACAGTCACAGCCAATACACCATTTACCATATTACAATATGGTACAACAAGATGCATTCAGGCCTCAAGCATCAGGTCAAGCACTGGGCTACTTTCTGCAAAACCAGAATGCAATTGACCAGCAAAGACAGCTATTTGGATCAGAAGGAGACCTGTTAGAGTCATCATCAGGTACATTATCGCATTTTGCTATTCTTAGCCTTGTTTCAAGTACGTTTCTACAGTTTTGTGCTTCATTTAAAATAATAAAGTCTACATAAATTTTAAAGTTTGTACGAAATTTAGATCTGTATCATTTTCTCATTTTTAAGATCATAGTTGATGTGTACAATGGCTCAGTGAGTACTGATTCTTTTTACATTATTTTATGTGCTGCAGTGACCATTACTTGCAATTTTTACTCGTTGTCTACTACTAACATGTGAAATTCTTAAATGCCAGTCTAGTAATTGCCTCTAATTCATCACAGTTGTTTATCTTCATTTTGACTTCAGAATGTTGGGACTAAAATACTACTCTTCTATTCTAAAAAAAAAAAGAAGAAGCTATTCTTCTGATTGGATGCTGCATTCAGTAGCTGAGTCTCTTGCTAATTTATGAATGTGTAAAATGCATGCTGATCAATAGTATTTTGCTGGAATTATTTTACTATTGCATATGTCATATTAACTTTCTACTCCTAAGGAAAAAATGGTAAGCGATACATTCTATTCTTGGTAGATTATTTTAAGTTGAAGTGTACGGTGATCTAACCAGTTGAAAGGTGCAGCTTTGACCTTTTCCCTGGGTTAGAGCCTGATGACTATCGATATGGAAATATTATTTTTGATAGTTGATTTTGACTAGATGCTTGTTTGTACATTCTGCACCTTTATAAAAATTGGTTTACACTCGGTCATCATCTAGACAATCTTGGGGTTTTCTTACATTTTCACCCAGTAGAAGTAGATTTTATTTAATATCTATGGAAGCCATCTTACATGATTGTGGTATCTAATGTAATGATCCCCCTAAACTGCACCCTCTTAATCACCTTGCTATGAATAATTTCAAGTACCTTGAGAGCCTCCAATTTGTGAACCTTTTGAACATCATTTCCTTGTTTGCATTGCTAAATGCTATTTGATTCTTTGAGAAGATGTTTCCATTATACTAAAGTTGAATATTGTAGATAAAGAGTGGGTTGCCTTGGGCACCTAAATTCTTTCATGTGTAATTGTGGAATTACTAGCATCAAAGATTCAACAAAAAGATCTGATTTCTTTCGACTATATGTATACAATCTATTTTGTAGTGTCTCCATACTTCGAAGCTGAGGAAGAATATGCAAATGCATTTGATTGGCAAGGGGCTATACACCGAAGAGTAATTCTCTGACTTGTTCTTCTCCTCATAAAGTTCATGTGGTCCTCGGAACTTTTTCAAACTTTGTATCTCTTCCTTCTTTTCAGGGTGGTTGAAATAAAAAATCTCGTGGCACAAGAAACAAATTGCGATTTTACGATTTTTCCTCTTTTCACCTTCTAGATCAGAGCCTTGAGGATGAGTTACTTGCACGACGTAAATGACTTTCACCAGAAAGTTGTCGGCATCTTACAGAGGGTATGTTCTGCATATGCACTTGTTCACTTGAGCCAAAAAAAACCCCAGTTCAGGTTACTTTCATGGTGGCAATAGCTTCCTTCCAGGCCCTTGGTAACGTTTGCCTGCATATATACAAGTCATCAATATAACGATTCCACATTAGATACACTCCTGGAGAGGCATATATTCCCAGTACTTTCCTCGGTGTATAAGAGGACACTGTACAAAGCGTAAAAATATGAACCCTGAAACTCATTTGCATTAAAATAAAATAAAATCTTGATGGAAAGGCAACAATTATAATTAGGCCCATATCCTCTTACTAAGAAGTTACTGTCTGGAATGTCATGTATGGATTTTCCTTTCTCGCCTGCCACCAATGGACTCGAAGCGTACGGAGATGCCAAGTAAAGTTAAGAATCATCTCAAAGTAGGGGTGTTCAAAAAAACTCGCGAATCTGTAAACTGTACCTGAACCGCATGAACTAAACCTGTAAACAAGGTTAACCAAACCTGAGTTCAGGTTCGGTTCGAACCGAACTTAAAAAATCAGGTTCATGGTTCAGGTTCAGGTTTCTAACTTGCGGTTCTAAGTTTAAACCTGACCTTGAAAGGCTGAAACACTAAAAAATCCTATCATATATTTGGATATAATTTAAGAGGATATTAATAATAATAAATTTACCAGTATTTACTATATTTATTCTTGAGTTAAAAAAAAGAAACAAAGGGAAAAAACCAACTTTAATTATAAGTTATTAAATGTTAATTTTGAACATTGTTATTATAAGTAACAACTAATGCATAACACTCAATACTTTTACTTCAAATATTAATTAATATGTGTCAAAGTTTTTGATTAAAGTATTAAACTATTAATAGAAAAAATTCATTGAAAAAAATAATATAATCATTTAGAGATTAATTAAAGAAATTAATAAGTGTAAAACACATTTATTAAGAAATCGTACAATTTTAGTTTTTTAAGGCACATATATTAGCTTAGATATTTATGAGATATTATAAACATTAAACAAACAAGTAAATAAGAAGCCATATTACGTGTATAATTTATCTTCAAAGTCCTATTATAAGTACTTCTGATTGAAAAATAACAGAGAACTCAATTGAAAGTTTATTAAGAAGCGAGACATTACCATAAAAACCTTACGTAAGGTTTTGTGTTCAATTTTTTTTTAATATAATGAATAGCAGTCATTTTAATATTTAAATTGAGAATAGCAATATAGTTTGAGTCGACTTTTAGTACGGGAGATCAAGTACTTGATTCATTTCGTAGCTCTCTTCCTTCAAAGATGGTGGAGGCTTTTGTTTGTGGACAAGATTGGTTGAGAAAACCACAAGAACCTCTTTACGTGGAAGAGAGACTTGAAGAACTTGAGTAAACTGAATTAGGTAATCTAATTTACTTTACCTTGTTTTAATGTACAAATAAATAAAATTTGTTTCAATTAAAAAAGAAATAACAAGTTTAACTCTTTTTATTCTTTATTTTCTACAGATGTGGCTTCATGTATAACAGTGGATCATCTTACCATCCTATTCGAAGAATAATTGTTTAATAATTTATATCTTCTTTTGTCTAGTACGGATCTTTTATACAACATTGTTTGGCTTATTTTTATTTTGCTTGGGTTTAACATAGTGGATTAATTTTTGATGGATTTTATATGCATAATTTTATGAATAATTTGTATCTGTTTTCACCAAATATTTTTATAAGTTTTTTTCATATATATTGATATGAATAGGTTCTGGTTACCCTTAGAACCGAACCTGAAAATAGGTTAACAGATCCTCTAGGTTCTTTAGGTTCAGGTTCGTGAAATTGCCGAACCTGACATTCAGGTTCAGGTTCAGGTTAGTTATGAATGGGTCAGGTTACCCTACCATGAACACCCCTAATTAAAAATATATGTTTAGAGATAATAAAAAATTTAAATTTGATCCTTTAAGTTTAAAATTAATAAATTAAATTAGATTTAATTAAATACCAGTTTAAATTTGAAATTTAATAATTTTTCCTAACTAATAATAATAAATAAAAATGAGTATCTAAATTATATTTATTCAAACTCGATTTTAAATATTAAGAAATTGGGATTAAACCGGACATTTTCACTAAAATATAAAATCTTCCTACAAACTAATAATAATAAATCAAAACAAATATGTTTGAAAATCAATTGACTAAATTATATTTGATTAAAATTAAATTCAAACTAGCTCCATATCAAATATTAAGAAATTGGCATTAAATCGACCCACTTTCACTAAGACGTGCGTCCAAAAAATATATATTACAAGTGTTCATACTATAAGGAAAAAAAAAAGAGAGAAAGAATGCTGTCAGCTATTTGTCTTTTGTCGGTATTTGTTACTTTTTATTTTAGAAAAAGAAAAAAGGGGAAAACACGTAACTATTAATCTTTCACTTCTTTGCAACTAGTGGAGCTCGAACTAAGCTTTGAGTCTTGGTTACAAGAACTATACTCAATTGATACGGGTATTCTTATTATTATTTTAAGAAATTGACTGCCCATCACATCAAATATTGCTGGACCACGATCGAAGCTGTTAGGTGTTTTACTCTTGTGGACCAACAACATTGCTCCTTCGTGTACTTTATTATTACTATTATTATCTTGCTTTGATACGCTTATCTCCATCCAATCAATAATCTGTAGTTAGCCTCTTATGACATGTTTGATACGAAATAGATAAGAAATAGAATAGTTATTCTTTAGAATAAAAAAGATGAAGAATAGAATAGAATGAGTATTACTTTGTTTGGTTCAAGAAATGAAACAGATAAATAATTTCTATTCCATTGATTAATTTAAAATTATAAATTTAAAATAATGCTCATTTGAGCGATTGTGATATTTTGATAGCATGAAAGATGTATACTTTACTCATTTCTTTTTCTTTTTCTTTGTCTTGTAACGAATCAAACGTTTAGTCATGTAAAAGTTCTCCACTCTTAGTATAAACGACAATCAGATATTTATCATAGTCCCTTTTAAAAGTCCTAATAATTGTACCAATAAAGTAGATCAAACTAAGAACCCCCCACAGTTGCAAGAACTTACGCAACTGGTACTGTTATCATTTTAAGCTGAAATATCAAACCGAGAGATCACAGACATTTTTAAGAAAACGGTGAACCATAATTGAAAAGATTGGGCTCTCAAGCTTGATGATGTCCTTGGGCATATAGAACAGCTTTCAAAACTCCAATTGACATGTCTCCATATCGTTTGATTTTTGGAAAAGCTTGTCATCTTTCGGTAAAGTTGGAACACAAGGCTTATTGGGCAATTAGGAAGTTAAATCTTGATTGGCAAAAATCGGTTGAAAATTGGTCTCTTCGGTTGTGTGAATTGGAAGGATTTCGAAATGAAGTGTATGAGAACTTTAAAATCTACAAGGAAAAAACTAAGAAATGACATGACCAACACATCATGAGGAAAGAATTTGATCCAGGAGAGAAAGTTTTACTTTTCCACTCGAGATTGGACCTTTTTCCAAGTGAATTGCGCTCTAAATGGCCAGGGCCCTTTGTTGTGAAACATGTTACCCCTTTTGGAGCGATTGAAGTTGAGGGAAGTGATGGAAGAACTTTCAAATTAAATGGGCAAAGATTAAAGCATTATTATGGTCAAATATTGCGAAACATTACAAGAATTTCACTCAAGGACCCGTGATCAAATGGCTACGTCGAGCTATCGATATTAAACATAACACCTGTGGGGAGGCACCCCAATCTTATTCTTTCATTCTAGTTCTGTGTTGTTTCAATTTATTTTTATTGCTTTGATTTGAATACCTTATTTACTTGTTATATGTTTTTTTTAGGAATGTAAGATTGAAGCTGTGAATTATGATTTCAAGTCACTGAGCCTTATATAATTTAGGGAGTCTTCCTGGTGAGTTACGTTCTCAATGGCATGATCCTTTCGTGTTACTGATGTATTTCTACATGGCACTGTTGAGATTTTTGACATAGGTAACAACCGAAGCTTCAAAATTAACAGCTATCGATTGAAGCCTTTTTATGAAGATTTCAAGGACATTCAGATGGAGAACGTGGCTATGAACATACCGAACTATGGAGAATGATGCGCACACAATGTCGAGATAACGACTATAAGCGCCTAATGGGAGGCCACCCATTAGAGATAAATAAGATTTAGTTTGTTTATTTGAAGATGTTGAAAAACTTGTATTTCCTGTGTTTTTTAGGTAGATTAATTGAGTTACAAGTTGAAGCCAATGTAGCTATTGAATATACCTTTTTGAAATGTGATATATTATATAAGCATGGAGCTTTGATGTGTAACGCATGATATACATGTGCCCTGCCTCATTATTCCCGAAATTTTTTCTCTACGTAGAGAATATAAAAAAATAGAAACATGGAAATCTTTTTAAGAATAGCACGTTTTATATGACACTAATTGGAGCTCGTCGTCATACTCATGTAGTCCGTCTTGCAAGTGTTTGTTACAGATGTCATAAGTCTTTCTTTAAACCCATCCGGCTCTATCGTGATAATAACAAAAAATAGCCTTTGGTTACGTGAAATAATGCAAATATTCGCAGGGGCTGCATATAATTGTTGGAATTGTATTCAATTCAATGTAAAGAAAAGAGAAGGGAAGTGCATGATTTGAGTGAGAATGAGACTCATGTTTGTCGCACTTGACCCATCAATCAACATCGACTAATGGCAGTCAATGCCGTTCTTTTTCCTGACAAGCTAAAGTCGTGATAGAAGTGAGTAATCAAACACCTGATACTTCTTTAGCTTTTACGAGATCAATTGTTTTCTAAATTCTTTATGTTGTTATATTTTGCCAACTCGAGGGATCGGTTGAGGTCAAGTTAAGTGGTGAGGCAATGGACTCAAGTAAACGTGTGGATGAGATTAACAGTATAAATGATACAAGTAATTTTATTAGTTCCACGTAAATATATGGATGAAATGAACGGCAACAAAATTGAAACAATACAAGTGGCAGAAGTGATATTTTGTAGCATAACTCCCATCTTATCTATACTTTACTCATTTCTTTTTCTTTTTCTTTGTCTTGTAAAGAATGAAATGTAAAAGTTCTCCAGACAATCGGATATGTATCTTTTAAAAGTCCTAATAATTGTACCAATAAAGTAGATCAAACTAAGAACCCCCTCAGTTGCAAGAAATTACGCAACCATTTCACACAGTTAGATCTTTTTTTTAAATAGGGATATCATTGAAAACGTAGAGTCGTACATTTTTACATTCCAAACGAAAAGCCCAAGATATTTTTGTTGTAATATCTTTTTCCTTTATTTAATAAGTATGCTACCAATTTTGTTTTAATATTTTTAATATTTATTTTACATATTTTATAATTTCTAATTATAAAGTTAATTTGACAATATATTTTTATTAGTGTGGGACAAAGAATTCAAACAAATTAGATCTTATATAGTAGATAAACTTTATTTGCTAGCGTTTAAGGCAACGGGCCCAAGCCCAAGTCTGCATCCGGCTCGACTTGACCTGATCAACAGTAGCGTTTGGCGTCGTTTTGTTTTCTTCCTTACAGTTTATCACTTTGTTTATATTTTGTTATTCAAATTTATCAATAATCAACTTATTTTTATTCTTTGACTTACTGTTGTGAAAATGATGGTCAACACTTACCAATCTTCTTGGAAGCAGAGTACGAAACAGTGTCTCTCCTCTCCATCTTAAATAAAAGTTTGGCTGGCCTTCAGCCTTCTATATAAATAAGTCCCCCTCAACTCTCTCAACTGCTGCACTGCATAGTTGTTTTTGTTGCTGTTGTATTGTTAAAAGAAAAGAAAAGAAAATGATAAGCATTACTCAAAAACAGGGTTTCTTTGTTCTGCTGCTGCTGTGGTCATGCTCATGTACGTCAGCAGCAGCAACTGATATAACAATATCTGGTTGCAATAGCACATGCGGCCATGCCAGCGTTCCTTACCCATTTGGAGTAGGTGATGATCCTAGTTGTGCAGTGAACGAGAATTTCTCGTTAATCTGCAACTATAGCAGCTCTCCTGCTGTGTTAAATTTTGGCAATATTCCGGTGGTCAACATTTCAGTTGATGAAGGTACTATAGTCCTGAGACTCCTCAAGGCATCTGACTGCTATAACGAGTCAGGTCTCGTTAAGCGCCATGGTTCTTCTACCACACTGGTAGGTCCTTTCACGCTTTCAGACACTAGAAACAAGCTCACAGTTTTGGGGTGTGATACCTTGGGCCTCATGATGAATGAAGAAGAGACCTTCGGTAGTGGTTGCATCTCCTTGTGCGATGATCGTTTAAACTTTACTGAATATACCAATTGTTCAGGTTTTGGATGTTGCCAGGTAGGAATACCATCACAGCTCAAGACATTAAACATCAGTTCTCGCAGCCTGAGCAACCACACAGGGATTTTGGGTTTCAATCCGTGCGGGTTTGCCTTCTTAGCCGATGAAAGAACTTTTAAAATCTCAGATTTGCGACTCAATGCCACCCCCAGTAAACGTGAACGATATAATTCCGTGGTTGAATGGGTAATTGAAGAGAAGACATGTTCTGAAGCCCAAAAAAATCTGAGCTCATATGCTTGTCGTGAAAATACAAACTGCACTTACTCAGAAAATAACCGAGGTTACCGTTGCTTGTGCAAGAAAGGATTCAGAGGAAACCCTTACCTTCAAGGGTCTCAAGGGTGCCTAGGTAATCGACAACACCTCTTAAGTTCTTTATTTGTTTCAGGAGCAACTCTTAACTGTTCTATTGTACTTGCAGACATAGATGAGTGCCAGGATCCGAACACATATCCATGTGAAGGTACTTGTAAGAACACCGTCGGGAACTACACATGCCGATGCCCTCTTGGAATGCACGGTGATGGTAAGGTTAAATGCAAAGGATTTCCTATTGGATCGACGGTTGCAGGTATATTTGTGTGATTCTCTGTTTATGTTAATTGATAATCGAAAAGTTTTCTGACAAATAGTTGTTTGCATCTGAATTCTGAACACGATCCTTGATTTG
>JANZLH020000075.1:343562-356194 GCA_026770325.2 Erythroxylum fimbriatum
AAAGAAGCTTGGAGGAATTTCTGACCACAGTTATGAACATAGGACTGTCATGCACTTCAAGATCACCAGCAGAGAGGATGGCCGTGAACGTGGTTGTGAACAAGTTGCATGCCATTAGGGACTCATTTCTCAGAAGTCAGAACCTACCTAAATGAACTTTTAGATACGATTACTTTGTAATGTAATACCCTATGTCCAACTTAAGCCTGCAAGGTTTAGAACATGCCCATTTTCTCATTTAAAAGAGCAGTCTTTTGAGTGAGGAAAGATTGTTTTTGGCAGAAGATTTGCAATTTCCAAATCCAATGAAACTTGCAGATTTGATAGATACTAAGAAGTAATATAGGAAGGAGATTGCTTTTTTTAAAGATGATTTTTCATTAAAAAAAAGAGAAAAACCTTCAACTTTGTTTTAGAGAATGCAAAGCAATCTATTGAAATTGGTAATAATTTTAATTTCAGGTATTATTTTAAAGTTTATTTTTATATTAAAATTAAATTTATTATTCAATTTTAAATATTAATTTATGAAATAATCAATTGAAAATGTATAATTAATATTTTAAAAAAATTATCATTCATAAGGTAACAAACATAACATTTTTTTTGGTTTAAAAAATGAAGAAAATTATGGACAAGAATTATATAGATGTCAAGTTTAGCCCGGTCTAACCTGACCTAATTTAGGTCATATGTACATATATATATATATAGATGTCAAATTTAGCTCATTCTGGCCAATCTAATTTTGACCTAAATTAATCAGGTTATAGGCCAAAATGATTTGAGGACCTCCTAATTTTGACCCAAATTAATCAGGTCATAGGTCAAAATGACTTGAGGACCCGAGGTCAAACACAAGTCGTAATTCGACCGTAACAATAAAAACAATGTTGTTTTGTAATTGTTTTTTAAAAAAATAAGAATGAGCTAAGCCATGAGTCGACCTGCGAGTTATCTGACCAAGGGGCTGGGCCGCTCCTGAGCCGGTCCATTAACATCCTAAGCATGTAGTGACTGACATTGAAGCGAAATCTTAGCTTTATATTTACTTTTAAAGTTTGTGGACATTAAGCGCTTGGCTCGAGATTCGCACCAAATAACTAGCTACGTGTCCTTAAAAGACCGACCTTTCACCTCGTGTCGAGGCCCTACCTATATTATAATGCTAGCCAGCAGAACCACTTTATATACATTTTTCAACACATTCAAACGAAACCCAGTTGCTGAATTCCAAGTCATGTTCATCTTTCTCTCATCCTTAGCCACTTAGCTCAACTGGGCACTTTCATTAATTACTAAGATAGTGATGACAAGTCTTGCAAGTTCTTGCTCCAAGTTGGTATTTAACAGAAAGGGAGGAACAGGGTTCGTGGAGTTTAACGTCAACAGGCACGAACTCAGTTTCTTGTTTCCTTCCAGGAAGGTTGGTTTCTTGCATTTGGTATGGGTAAAAGAAAAGGGCATACTTCCGGTTTCTGCATCTTCGTCTCTGTCGAGATCGACTCAGGCACAAACTCTACCTTTTGTTTTCTGGTCTCTTTAAGGTTACTGGGATAATTTTAGATATTGGAGGACAATCAATAGTTTTAATCTTCTTGTAGGTTGACATGGAAGCCATAGAAGAGCAAGGTCAAGTGAATTGTAAGTTCTGTTCTTCTGTTGTATTGTATTTCTGGGTCTTGAGAATTTTATGGGAGTTCCAAGTTCCAACCTGTTGATGTGCAGATGAATCGAAGAAAGTACATGTCAAGTTCATGCTACAGAAAAAATGCTTGTTTGGTGAGCAATTCCTGATAATTGGAGATGATCCTATGTTCGGATTGTGGGATCCCTTAAGCGCGATACCGATGGAGTGGTCAGATGGGCACGTTTGGACAGTTGAACTAGTAAGTAGGGTTGGCAATGAATTTTTTTACAAGCCCGAAGCCGGCCGAATCCTGACACTACGACAGGCTTCGGATTTTGAGTCAGGTTCGAGCTGGGCTTCGGTCAATCTGACCTGTTGATTTTTGCAAAAAGTCAGGCTTTGATAGATCTTCTAGGCCTTTATGTGGTACTGATGATTTAGTGTTTTCTTCAGGATATACCAACTGGAAAAGCAGTTCAGTTCAAGTTTATCCTGAAAGGTATTAAAGGGAATGTGTTGTGGCAACCAGGACCTGATCGAGTACTCCAGACCTGGGAAACTAAGAACACCATTGTTGTGTTGGAAGATTGGGAAGCTGCAGAAAATCAGAAAATAACAGATGAAAAGCCACTTCCTGATAGAATTGAAGTGCTTACTGGTAACTCGGAACTGCCGATAGTAGCTGAGAACTTGACTCTTCGAGATGAGCAAGAAACTGTCATTTCTGCTGATGAAGAGAAACCATCACCACCAAGTAAGGAGAAGGAAATAGCTGATAAAATCCCTCCTTTGCAAGAGTCTACCGTGGCTACGGTGGCAGACAACATCACTAACCCAACACAGAATCCTTCTATTGTAGATGTGGGTCCTTCAAAGAAGAATTCTAGTGTAGGAGATGACGTTGTAGGATATAATGGCAGAGAAGTAGTTAACTCAGAAAGTACCAGTCTCCAGGAAAATCCAGTCACATATGTTGTAGATCCTGTTCTGGTACCTGGCCTATCTCCAATGTCAAAAGTCTCAAGTGATGAAATAGTCTCAAGTGAAGCATCTACAAATGATGTAGGTGAGATAAGTATTGGCTTTAATGCCTCCCTTGAAGATAGTGAAGTTCAGAATCTCAAGTTGCCTGAGGTAACTGCTTAATGAATGTGATGATCTGCTTTTTGTGTTTGTCTTCCTCGCTTGCCTACTACTTTTATCTTCATCACAGACACATGCTACTACTGAACGTCCATGACTTAAGCTTGTATCTTAATCATGTAATGTTTGTGACATATGAATGATTGAATAAATGGGCTTGTACCATTGGCATCAGAGATGATCAACTATCAAAGGCTTTATGTATTTTCCTTGCATTGGAGGCCTACTGAAATTACAAGCCGGAAGTAAAAGATTAAACTTGGTTTACTTGATAGAACACACTAAATCTCTACTTAAAGTTCACAGACTAATGATATACATCGAAAAGAAGGGTGGGTGTGATAAAATTCAAGTTTTAGAACACGACTGGAAAGGTAGTACCAAGTTTTTATTGGCCCCTGATGGTCACTAACATGTCCATAAAGATCCATGCACCAAAGGAAGTAGTCGGAAAGTAAAAACAAAACACAATCACCATTTAAGCATTTGTATCATTTTGTAGCAAATAAAGACCCAAGTACGCGAGCATCTGTGTGTGGGTCATCTTTTTATTTTCTTGAGAATTAGGTGAACCTGAACGATTCAGGTTAACTGACAAGCTTGAAATTCGTGATTTTCAGCATGAAGAAACGATTCAGGTAGTCAATGATGAGGTACAACTTGACAAGGATATGGAGCAAGAGGTAGTAGACAACAATGACGAGGTACAACTTGACAAGGATATGGAACAAGAGGTACTAGCCAAAGAAGAAAATAGTCTTCAACCAGAGCCAAATGGGTATAGATTTATGGAAAAAGACATGCAATGGGGCCGCAAAACATTTCAGAAACTCCTGATAAACTTAGGATTGCTGTAGCCTCACATAGAACTAGAAACTTTTCATCATCGTGATGGTTTGTCCTACAGCTCTTTTTTTTTTTTTGTTGAAAATTTGTCCTACAGGTTTGCACTTACTATATTATTCACATGCTAGCTATATGTTGTATAGAATTTTTTAGTCCATGCAACTACACTGTACTAGTTGGTCTCGTCGCATTGCTTGCTTGTATTGTAATAATTTGATATACAGGGATCTTGTATGGGGAATAAAATAGTTTTCTAAAACCCCTTTTGCGTGATTGCTGAAGGGGGCTTGTGCTGATTATCCTGAATACGCTAATGCCTACTTATGTTTTCCCATCTACTTAAATGTATAATCTTTACCTATTAAGTGTTTGGAATGATTATCGGCAAAGCTAAATGCTGAAAGAACACAATGTCATGTCTTACAAGTGTTTGGGTCAAACACTTACAAGCAGGTTTATAAGAAAGGGGCTTGTAATGATTATCAGCAAAGCTAACTGCTGAGAGAAAACTCACTTTTGCAAGCCTGTTGAATCCAATACATTGTATCAAGTTTAATCCAAACCCTTGAACCATATTCCGACCCAAAATTTTTGGCCCATAGGATTGACACTATTTTGATGCTATGTTGTTAACACTGACAAGGCAATTGATACTATGTTGTTCAACTAACACTGATAAGGTGATTGATACTACACTTCACAAAAGACGCCAGACAACGTCATCTGGAAACTTTTAGCATTTTTACTTCAATTCAAAGTAGGTCTAGTCTGAAGATTTTAAATTGTCATTTACCATTTATTTCATAAAAATAACAACAAAGGAATTAAACGACAAATAGTTGTCAAATTAAAGCAAAAAAGAAGACACCAACACTCTCATTTTGCACCTATGAGGTATAAAAGAGGAAGTTGATTTCACACAGTGGCAAGTTGAGCAAATTGATTACTGTTTATGAACAAATCGAACCAGGCCATCTCAATGCACATAAATAGTCGATGAAGAATCTAGAAATGAGAGACATCTAATCACATTATTGGGTACCTGGCTTAAGGAACAGTAATACCTGCTTCCCCAGAACTCGATTCTTTATGATGTCTAGAAAAAAATAAAAGACGTTATACTCAAAAATTGGAAGGTGCAGTGTACCTGCGAGCGTTGATGATAAGCTACCAAGTTCTGAAGCAAAGAGTCCATTTGCACCTATAAGGGGCTTTAGCCTGCCGCAAGAAAGGAGCAGCGCTTCCCCATTGATAAAGTTTGGAAAAAAAAATCCATTATATCATTTACCCATTCAACCAAGTCCGAACGCCATAAGACACAAGACACGTTATTTAACCATCCAAATCAAACAATTCCCGAAGCCAAATGACTATTTCGCCTTGATATTATCATTGTTAAATGATACAAGGGTTTGAATATGCCCAAAAACAAAAGCATTTACAATTAACTATCTCCAACTAACATCATTTTCCTAGGACCCATCAAAACCTTGACGCTGAGTTTGACACAAGAGTTGAGGCCAAGAAACATTCAGGTGCATGAAGAACAAAGATGGGATTATCTGACAAAAATGCCCATCTTTCTAAGAGGTGAATGATCAGAGAAAAGATGTATTCACCTTGACATAAGTTAATTCCGACTTGTGCTATAATCTGCATATATGAGATGCAGAGCACTATACTTCAAAAAGCTTTCCCCTTTCAAAAATTCCGCAATTTGTGGCACTTTTAAAGTACATAATCCCCAATCATCTGTTGCTCAGAGGTTGGAAGAATTTGCGAACCATCCAGTTCTTTGATGCTTTCACTTGGAGTAGGCTGCAGCAATCTAAGAACCGAAGATAATCGCTAAGATAAACTAGGATAATCATATCAGAAATATATTTTAAAAAAATTATGCGACAAATTTCAATAGCAAAAAAGGTTACAGCAAGCATATTGCCATGCCCAGAACACAAAAAAATTGCAAGCTAAATCATGTACTTCTCAACTCCCATTCATAGGGTAACTAGATATGATTAATCAACTGAAAAGAAAGAGTACCTTATCATTATAGCTGGGGGAACTAGCTCGCCTCTGCACTTGCTGATTTAAAGTATTTGAATGGGTAGTTGCAGGATCAGCTTCAGCGGCCTGCAAGCTGCAATTTGTTAGACACGGAAGTTCAAGGAAAAAGTTGAAAAGTCTCAAACAAATAGAACATTTTCCGTTTCCTACAGAAAAAGAAAAAAAAAGGTAAGTGGAATTAACAAGCTTATAAAAACACTGGACATCTTAAAACTAAAATCTTCAAAGACAGTTGCTCCATTAGCGGCAACAATTTTTGCCACTTTTTCTTCTCAAATATCCTAGCATAAGACAGAAGAAAGACTTGATGCTTAAACAATTCAAGCAAAATGGAAAAAGGTTCATTCAACTACATGGGAGTACTTGGATAATGGGTAGAAACTTGGGTCTGACCACCAAGCCCTTACCTCATAAACAGGAGTAAACAGAACTCAGTGAAGACAGCAGTAGTAGACATGGAGCCACTCCACGTTCACTGTATTTAGCTCCCACATCTTGGTGCAATCCCAAGAAAGGAGTGGTTTCTCTCACGATAACCACCAGTCCTCATCTGGAAGTTTCTTGCCCACATACCCTTTATCCAAGCATCACCTATGTTTTTGAACACATAAATCAGATAAATTACCAAGAGCATCGTCAAATATCCCCACCTCATTAGTATGTTCAATATGTTCATCCTCATGCGCAGCTTCACTTGACCCATTGTCATCAACATCCCATAGAAATCCATTGTCATTTCTTTGTGAAAGATTGTTGAGATCCCGGTCCGCGGCTCCACATTGAAGTGAGAAATATGCTACATATTTTTCTGAGAACAAATATATTCAGCAACTTGTGAGTTGACATCATACTCCTGAGCCATAATCAACCACAATAGAGAAATTAAAGATTCAAATCTTCTGCTCTATTGCACAGTGAACAAAGAAAAAGGTTTACATTGTGGGAACCAGTACGCATTCAGAACAGTTGTGTAAACCAATTGCAGGTAAATCTTAGTGAATTTGTAACTCATCAAGCTCCTTAGACAAACCATTTAACAAGCAATCCAATCAAAATCACATTGATTTCAGGAGTGGACTTCATGCGGATGACATACGAAGATAATAATAGTTAAACAAGATAATAAATAATGTGTCTTAACAAGAAATATTTACTGTAGATATTACCTGCCAAACTGCGAAGAGCATTCTCAGCTGCTTGCTGCTGCGCATCTTTCCTAGTTTTACCCATTCCTACCCCTATCTTCTCACCCGTAAACAAAACCTAATCAATCAAATCAACATGAGTTTGTTGGAAGCCACAAGGAGCAAGTTTATAAAAAGCTATTAATGGGAAAGGAAAGAGGGTAAGAGGCACAGAAACAAAGCATGCGGCACATTAAGATAGGATGTTTGGGGGGTAAAAGGAGGCAGCCATTCCTGCATTAAGACTTTTCAGGGGAGAAAGGAGGCAGTTGTTATTGACAACACTATTCTGCCAATATTTGATATAGATGTGAGGAATACTTTGTTTCCATCCATTACAATTATTAATTTACAGCACAGGACTTGGTAGGGTATCAAGTATGAACTAAGGCATCAAGTTAACAAAAAAGGATAGTTTTTTCTGGTTTAAATTATAATTTCACATAATTCAAGTACAAAAGGGCATCTGATTTCGATAACAAGTATTTAAGCAATATTTGAATATAAATGAACCATTATGGTAAACACAATAAAACATGCTCCCATCAAGAATACGAACTATGCAGAACAATGGTGAACATATAGTAAGAGATAACACTTTTCACTTACCTCAACAGAAAACTGCAACTCCTTACTCGTGCTTACAACAGACCGGAACTCTACCTGCAACCAAGATACTAAGTGACAATCCTTCAGAAATTAAGCAATCAAACCAACTCCACCCCAAGCTACATTACCTTTGAATTGCATCTGCGTCCAATTTCTTGCAGAACTCCAATGGACAAATGAGATGGTAGAAGGTTCAATTTCCCAGCTTCATTCTGCAATTCTTTGCTATTTGCAGATGGGGGGTTTTGGGGCATGCCAATCTCTGTGACAAATTTCAAACATCAATAAATATGGAAATCTAACAGCCACCAAACAGAAAAAATAGATATCAGCATAACAGAATTTCCAAGTTAATAAGTCAACGCGATCATAACCACAACCAGTGGAGGCAGATCACATTAAGAAAATAGCAGAACTCCAAATTTTCAACATTAAAAACAAGAATAATAACTAAATTCACATGCCTGATGGCTGGCTTCCAGAAGGAATACTTTGCTTTTGTGTGTCATATCCACATGATGCCTGCTAGAAAAATGTTTGCACTATTTTACCATCATAAAGTTGGAGCTGACACTGTATGATGTTACATTTTTCAAACATACCTCTTCCATCTTAACTTGTGGTACATGTGAGACTAAGCCAGTGGGAGCAGAGGACAATGCAGTAAATAGATTACCAACTGCTGAAGGCTTATTAAATTTTTGCAGTTCACCTTCTTGAACAAACCCTGAAGAACGACTGTTTATTTGTGCTCTGTTGATATCTTCTTCATTCATCCTAGTTCCTTGTGGAAGCATTGTCGATAAAGAAGTTGGGGTAGGAACTCTAGACAAGAGGGGTGGTTGTCCCACATTCTGATTCCTTATATCTCGTCTGAGAGGAGCTCCAAGCAAACTAGATTCTGAAATGTAATGATCCCATCCAACAGAAGATCTCAGACAAATTAATATTGGCATGTGTTAACTTTCTTCCTAAATCAAAAGTATGCCTCAATCAAAAGCACAAAGAAGTATAAAAGAAAAATAAAGCATACTCTGAGGAGGCATGGCCATTGTGCTAGATGTTGTGCCAACAACATTTGGAGCAACTCCAACTAGTGGTTGGGAGATTTCAGATCTTGACTCAGGGTTATTTGTTACAGAATGAATACCTGCATCTATAGCATTCTTCTCATCCTGAAAAAATAAAAATTAAGAACAACTTTACAAATCTATGAACCTGTTATCACAGGCCGAACTTTAGCAAAATGATTATGTAACATTTGTTGGTACAAGCAGTGCTTTATCATTCTCCCCCGGTTTTCTAGAAATACATTTAATAAATTGATATTCCATGAACTCAAATAATCCTTTGTCCTAATACAATCAGTTAAACAAATCATCATCTTGCACACAACTTTTATGAACTTACTGATTGGCTCATCCTAAATTCGACTTCACCACCATTCATTCCTTCAGCAATGGGAGTATTACCATTGCCATTGGGTACAAAACCAGCATCCTGCACTTCAGAAATAATTAAATTCTAGCCTAAGCACAATACTGCAAAATTCATCAAAAAAGAAAAAATCAATTTAAATACCTCTGAAAACATATAGTTGCTAACATCCGGAGCAGTAGGTAAATTTATCACCTCATCTTCATAAAAGACTTCAGCAATTCTTCGCAGTAAACTTTCATCAAATTCCCTAGTGCACATCACAAAAGAAAACTTAGAAAATGATGTATCGAACATTCAAAATTTCCTTTTATTTAATTAATTTATTATCTCTTACTTGAAAAAGCAACCTCTAACATTGCATGCTACATTCCTTGCTACGCATAGAACTGGAACAGCATTTGCTGTCTGGGAAAGAGGGGAAAAAAAAAGAGAGCCCTATAAACACTTTGTTTTGAGTGGAAATACAAGACAAAGTATCAGCAACGATCAAGTTCATGAAAGGAATATCATGTTACCTCCGCCTGAGGAGCATAATAAGGAGTGAACGCAGGAACTACATGAACACGGGGTTGGTCCTTGTCTTCCCAAACCTTTGACCGGTCATCTATTACCATTGCCATCTTTGGATGGCACATGCCATCATGGAAGACATTTAACAAAGATTTCCTCGTGCCTTTTGAAAAGAAAAGAAAAAAAAATAAAACTTATCATGCCAACAAGAAGGATTCTCACGAGTGGCGAGAGAGTAACACCATTGGCCTTCTAGGTTGTTTAATTTAATGGAATCAGTCTGTTAACTTATCAGCACAAGTTTTAATTTTCACCAATGACTAGTAACTTTGATTGTAGTACTATCTGCCTCCTTACTCCAGACTAAATGAATGAGAAGACCGATCAGCTAACTTCAGCACAACCAGCAATAACATAATGTCGTAAACATTCTAGGGAAATGGTTGACCTCAAGACCCCACTAATATTTAAATTAAAACATTCTCAATATGGATTTGGGTTCTCTACTCACCAGATTTAACACAGATTATGCGGTCTAATAGCTGCTTTGAACTTATCAAATTTGCTTCTGGGTCAAGAAGTCTCCACATTTCCAATGCATAATCTCTTTCAGCCATTGTACAAACATAAACTTCAAACCTTTTGCGTCCCTTTGCAGTTAAATAACTTCTCAAATCCTCCCACGCAGGCCTTAACCTCACAAGCACACTGGTATCACGAATCTAAACAAATAAACAAAATGAGAAATTTTCTCCCATATGAAGAAGTAAAAACAAGCAAGTCAATCATAATTCTTCAATGTAAAACAAGCAAACAAAGTGCTTACTGAGTACTTCCCCAAATAGCATCCAATTGCAATTAACAATAATTAGCATCAAATGAGAAAAGGGGTTAATTACACCAAGCCCCATCCGACGACAATATTTCTCAAAAAGCCCTTTATGGTTTAAATTAAATCAAAGAGGGCCAGGTCTAGCGTAATTAACTCTTAAAGAAATTAAGTTCCCAAAAACATAGTTAGCCATATATAAAACCACAAAAAGTTACCACATGTCATCCAATGGATTATACCTCAGGATTGATGCGAGTAAGGACAATATTTCTATCCGGCAACCTAATCACGGGTCTAAAAACCCTCTCATGTGTGTCTGAAAATGGCGCAACTTCCTCCAATTGAACCTTTAGTATCTTGCTATTGTCCATCACAAAATCACTCTCTGTAAATTGTTTCAACAACAACCGATCTTCCGTGTACCTTTTCAACTCTGCATACATGCCCGATATCCTCATCGGATCAGTCTCACGAGCAATCCATGCCTTAAGAGCCTCAATTCTATCCTCAAACGACTTCATTGTGTTGGCAACAATCAGTGTTTCATCAAGATCAAACACAATCGCGAGGCACCGCAAATTGAGCAAAGCTAAGCACGAATTATACAGACCAATCGGAACCGAAAAGCACCAAAAACACGGAAACTTCTTCTGCTTACTAGGCATTGCTACTAAATGTATCTCCTCATTCCCAATCAACACAACCGCAGTCTACAATTAGTTAATTAATAAAAAAATCAATACCCACTTTTCTTATACTTTAACTTAAAAACACAAGTTCAAAAACGACGCCGTTTTGTTTAGACCTTGAATTCGTGAAAGCAAGAGGCGTGAAGGTTGATCAAATGAGGCTGTTGTTCCGGCGGAGACGACGCCGGTTCGAGCTTGCATCGAACTGAGAATGAAGAGATTGTTTGGAGAACGGAGAGAGGAGGACACCGCTCGCTTTGCGGTGAGATGTGGTGGATTCGGATCTCGTTGTTCGGGAACTGGAACTTCTTATCCGTCACCGGAATAGTCTCCAGCTCCCCCAAACAGACCTCGCCGTGATACACCGCCGATTTAAACCCTAACTGGCTCATTTCACCACCCCCAAATCAACAAACCGAAACAACAGACCACACCCCAAAATGCGTTTCAAATTCTCACTCACTCTCACTGTCTCCCTCTCTCTCTAAAGCCCTCTTTGGGCTGCTCCCTCTCTCTCTCTCTCTCTCTCTCCCTCCCTCCTATGTCTACGGTTTCAAACACGAATAACGAGCCTTGGGTCTCTCCTTTTATAGGCCAAATCGTTGCTATAACGGGGTTCATTTTGGCTTAATTTACTATAATACCCTATTGTATAAATTCTGGTGGTCCGACTTTACACATGTTGCGTCAAGAAGGCAGTGATCCTTGATTCCGCATTTGGACCGTTGGATGGCTTAGCCGATAAAACAATGGTTTAAAAGATGCGGACTAGAGCCCAATCTACGAGTCTCTATGGTTTTAAGTCCAAAGGGTGCAGGTTTGTTTAGGTGGACTTGAGCTCATATAAATGTACGGGCCTATTGCCGTGTTAAGTGATTTAAGAATTGTTTAAATGGATTGGATATTTTGAAATAGGGGATAATGCATTTTAAATACATATTTTCTAATTATACAACTTTAAATTTTAAATGTGTATTAAATAAATTATTATATTACATATTAAATAAATCACTTGAAAGGATAAATGATTGTGAGTTATTTGAAAACAATATATTTACTAATTAAGAATAAGACTACATACTATTAGACTTTTTTAGATTCTATACATCAATGAAATTTTTACTGAGTTATTAGAAATTAACTTTACAGATTTCGCAGAGACAAAAAATCTGGAAAGATAAGTAATATAAAGCCTTAGCCCTGTTTGGCAAACAGTGGATTGCATTAGCTGTTAGCTAATTCTATCAATTAATTTGACTAACGAATAATATCAACTTGATTAAAGATGTTTGATAAAATTAACTATTTAGTATTAATTGTTGATATGTGAAATGATTTATAAGAGCATGATTTTAAAAAAAAATTATAAGGATATGAATATTATATTTCTTAGTATTTCGTTGAATATTCTTATAAGAATTTAGATTTGGATATTTAATTTGACAAAAATTAAGTTTATAACTTTAATTAAAAACATAATAATAATAATAATAATAATAATAATAATAATAATATAACGTTAAATTCTCTATTAATACGAATGATGCAGTGAACTACATCATATTAGTATTTTTCATATAATATGTATTAATTTTATTATTTAATAAATTAAAAATATCTATTATTATAGTATAACACAAATACAATATATAGTAGTTATATATTAAAAATATTAATTTGAT
>JANZLH020000075.1:366937-382944 GCA_026770325.2 Erythroxylum fimbriatum
TTAATTTTGGAATTAAAATTATAAACATGAATATAAAGTCAAGAATGACACTTATTTTCAATAATTAAAATTTATTTAAAACGACACTTATTATGAATCAGGGGGAGTATTAAAAAATGGGACCGAACGGAGGGAACAAATCACCTGTTCCATAATTGCTGTGCCAGTGCTGTTTCATTGCATCTGGTCCATACATTTATATGGGACCCATAAAAATATGTGGACCAGATACAATAGAACAGCATTGACACAGCAATTATGGAACAGGCACAAGCCCAGTCAGAGTTCGAACTCTTCCTTTGACTTACTTGTCAATTTTTGGAGATTTTGACTTTGTATTCTCTGTCTGTCGAGTTAAAACCATGAAGTGGATGTTCTTGTCATCTAATAATGCCAGTGTTTATGGCGGCCGGCCAACCCTCAACTGCCTCATCTCTCACACTGTTATAAGTTATAACAATGAATTTTTCAACTATAGCTAACAACTCATATAATTTGATACTGTACTTATTAATAACGACCTTTAGAATTATCAACTAATAACTCATGCAATCCGATGTTAACTAATAACGACCTTTACCTCTTATCTTGTCCATTAGACTTGGGATTCTATTTTTTAAAACATTAATTATAAGTATTTGGTGTCTCGTGATTCAACGTTGAGGTCCACGTTTGAAAGATGATCTAGTGACCAATTCAAAAACGTAAATCAGAAACGCCAGTTCTTGGTCGACGTGCAAAGTTTTCAATGCAGACAAACTGGATAACTACAGATGATGTTGATACAACTTTAAGAAATATGCTTGAGATGAGGTGAGAAAGAGGTCATTTAAACGACAATATTTAGATTAAATTAAAATGTCTAGTAGTGTTGGAAAATAATTTAAACATTATAAAATATTAAATCAAATTAAAGTTAATTGTAAAAATTTTAAAGTTTGTTTAATTTTATAATACTAACTCGAACTTTAAAAATTATACTGAAATGTTTTAATTTTTAACAAAAATAAATTGGCGTGAAGTGATGAATTACGTCAAATTAATATATTTGTTTACGCATGAATTTTATTATTTATTAAATTAAAAATATCAAATATCATAAAATAATTGTGATGTAAAACATACGATATGAATTTTATTATCAAATAAATTAAAAATATCAAAATCTTAAAATAATTATGGACTCTTTCATATGCTTTATTTCACAGTTATTTTAAAGTATTTGATATTTTTAATATTCTAAATAACAAAATTCATATGTCACATAAATACAATATGTGACAATAAAACACTAATTTAATACTTTAATAGAAAATTTAATGTTAATTTTTTTCTGTTAAAAATTAAAAGTTAGAATATTTTAATTGTATTTTTTTAAGTTAAACTAAATATTATATTTCTTTTGAAAACTAAATATTGACCCTAAAAATTATACATTAAATCTTTTATTTTAATTATTGATTTCTGAACCAGTTTTATCAAATCTTATCTATATACTTTTATGTACGATTTACACAAACATGTGGTTAAGATTTAATAAAACATAATCGAAAATTGTAATCCGGAACAGAGAGATATCGTCCCCAAAAACCATGCCCAACGAATAGATTGCTTTCTGAATTTACTACTGGGAAAGGAGTCTCCAACTGATTGAAAGCTCGTCAGATCATCAGTCACCAAAGTACAGTTGAGATGTAGAAAGCTTTGCACGTGAAGTCAAACCTTTACTGTGTCTGACCAGTGGTAGTGATCAACGCGTTTCAGCTCTGCTGGATTTGAAGTTATCGAGTCAAGTTCAAATTAATTGGGTTTTCGGTTGAATTCGATTTTGAAGAGTTGCCCAACTCCTTTCTTATTATAAGCCATTTTAAGCGGCTTAGATGAACTCAGACCCGGTTTAGGCCTTTTTTCTTGGCATTTTCTGACCCAGACCCACCTTGGATTCAAAAGGTAGAACGCCCACTTTAAGCGCCCCCACACTTCGGCCTGATATTGTGTGAGGGAGGTAAATTATGGTCTGATCTCAGCCAACTTCTCGAAAAGGCGGCCTAGTGTTTGGTGCGCACAAAGAGTCACCACATTGAATAAACTCTCACGCTATCGCTGCCGAGACTCGAACCTGAAACATTGAATTTACTTTCCTTCCCATTAACTAACTGAGCTACTCGCACGGGCGACCTAGACCGACCTATTACTAGGCGAAATCAGGAGTGTTCTATTTCTTTTCTTTTTTTGATTACGACGGAAAAAAACGAGACAAATTATATGACTTTACGAGAAAAGCTAGTTTCAACTATATCCTATAAAAGGAATGAGGCATACCTTATAGGTGCATTATCAAAAGTGGTAATCCCGAATCCAAAATTATCAGCGAACTGTTTCTTTTTAGTGTTAGAGTTCAGGAAACTGTTTGAAACAAGAAAACATTATCGTTGAATTCATGTGTACGTTCTTTTACTGCTGTTGGTTTGAAGTCAGTGTCAAGCTACCTATACTTAGCCGCCAAAGTTGAGTTGTTGACCTTGTAGAGTTATTTTTCTTTTTTTCTTTCTTAATATCAGTAAAATTTATTAGAATTTGTTGACAATCTAGGTTGTCAACACTCAATTAAAATCTTTTTAAAGCACGGAATTGAAAAATGTTTGATAATACGTAACCTTGTTCTTACATAATACAGAAACTGTTTTTAATAGACTCAAATATAAAAAAATTTATCTTTTTAATAACTTATTTGCTTAAGCTTGATTTCGATTCAAAACTTGAAATTTTATTAGGCCCATTAATACCTAAATTTTATTTTTAAAAAGTTTTAAAATTAATAATAAACATGTTTTATTTAAAATGACGCTGTTTTATATGAAAATGCTCAAGCCCGACCTCGATTAGAAACTTGAATTTTTTTTAAAAAAGTATTCAAACACGATTCAAAGCTCAATCAACTCGAACTAAATTCATTAACTTCAAGTCAGGCAAGGTTAGGGTTAGCTATTTTTGTAATCCTAATCATGCCCACTTTTAATATGGTAACTTAGAAAATTTCTAAAGGAGCTTTCTTCGCTATTATTAAATTAAGATATGTAGTGATTTTACTTGGTCAATAGCCAAAGGCAACATAAAGAAAGTATAAATATTATTTAATAAATAATAATAATAATAAGTTCAAGTTTGACCCACTTACTGGAAAATATAAACTATAGATGAAGGTCAAGATCATGCATTAGAATCCTACCATCATCTAGCATCTGACAGAGCATTTAAGATATACTTTTAACTTTTAAGGGTTAAATATAAAAAAATCTCAAATTTTACACAATTTTATATTTCTAAAGCAGAACTTTAAAAAATAATAATTAAATACTTAATTTTTTTAATTTTAACCTGACGTTATTATCTCTGTTAATTCTATATCAGAATTCCAATCAATCATGTTTGGTTCTTGTACTTAATTGAAGATGATCGAGTTTTTTCAGCTACCTTATGCTGGTGGTGTAAATGGATGCTTAAGGTTAGTGCACAACAGACTCCTGCTTGAACTTGCATGCCACTAAGTAGGTTTGGCAGAAAAGTGTAAGGATGAAGGAGCTCTTCAGGTTTCTGTTTTACCAAAGTTTTTAGTGCAAAACTCAGGAATACAACCGAAACATTTCAAGAAGTTCTGTCACTCCAAGTGCATTGCTTGTTTCCCCTGATAGCTTCATGACCTTGTACATCAGGTAGCTCGACGCAGACTACCGGGGGAAGAAAATCCTCGATCGCTTCCGAATTCACTGTATCCGAAATCTGTAACATCTGAAAAGAAGTTGTTATTGACACTTGGCTCTGAGCTGGCATTGCTGCTAGTGGCAAGAGGTGAATCTGATACACTCAGAGTCCTGCTTTTTGTGGAATCTCCTGATCTCACACTATACATGGAGGAGGCAGGAACATGGGTCAGAATTGGACGTAGATTACCTCCAACGGTTCGCCTTATATCCTGATCAAGAGAAGAATTCAAGCAGAACAAGAACAACATTAGATAACAAGAATAGATTGTGGATATAACTGGGTTGTGTGATCTTAATCAGGACACACAAAAATCATACTTAGCAATGCATGACAATAATACTACTGGGTATTCAGATAGAAATGTTCTTCTCAATGGTATTTTCTGGCAGGATGAACTTAATGAGATTTAAAAGCATCAGGAGAATCATACCATATGCCTCAAAGCCATGTCTATGGACTTCTTAGAGATATTTCTGCCAAATCCTGAACTATCAAGCGAAGAAGACCTCTCGGCGTGAATCTTATGGGCTGAGTGCTGAGCATCTTGCTTTGGTGGAGCCAGTTTCCTCATGTTTACTACTCTTTCAACCATTTTTGATCCCATTCGAACTGGATTCACCTCATCAGATACATTGGTCTTTGTTCTGCTCTTGACAGTTGGAGAGATTCTACCGCCATTCAAACTACTACTTGAAGGCCTTCCTCTAGCAGGAGAGGTTGATTGTTGTCTATTTCTTGCCATGGAACCAACCTCAACGGAGGATGATGATTGAGCACCTGCAACTCCTGGTCTATCCCTGGAAGCTGAAGCTGGCCTACTCCTGGTGGCTGAAGCTGGTCTAGTCCTAGTAGTCGATGCTGGCCTGTCCGGCAATGATGTCCTTAAATTTGGTGGCGCATCAAGTGAAAAACCAGGCATCTCATTAGGTTTCCAAGGCCTAGACTTCACACTTGAAGAACTGCCACGGGACGGCACCGGATTTTTTGATGTCGAGGGAGTCGATTTTGTCACTGATGAAGATCGAACAGGAGGAGCAGCCACACCATATGCACTTGAAGTAGTTGATGGTAAGCGGGTTGGGGTTGCTGATCTCGAAGTTGACTTGGAAGGTAATACAGAAGGTCTATTAGTGGGTGTTGAAGAGCGTGCAATGGCTCTAGTAGGAGTTGAGGATCTCATTGGAGGAGCTACAACCTTAGCAGAAGGCACAGTAGATCGTGAAGTCGGTGTGGAAGGCCTTGAATGCTTAGCTGTTGCAGGTAAAGTGGGCTGCACAGTTGGTGTTGCAGGTCTACTTGTGGTGGTTGGTGTGGAAGATCTTCTGGTACTAGCACCTGAAGGGTTCAGTCCTGATGGTACCTTCATCTGCTTAGATGCCACAACTGTCCGTGAAGAGGGTAATTCCTGAATATTAGTCAGCTGCAACACCATACCGATACGAATATTATACTATTAACCTCAAATTTCTGCCATAAATTCCTAAACAGATTTACATAAAACAGAATCCTGCAGCGTCTATAAGCAATGTGACGCTGGACAAATCATAAGACATTGAAGGAATTCTACAATTCATACCCTTGTCTTCAGAGCAGTAGGACGAACATTAGTCATTCCGAGCTGATTAGCTAGCGGTTCCATCTCTAGTGAAGGAAAAAGCGGAGTTCCGGGTGGTGTAATAAGCCTGAATACATATGTATCCAAATTAATACCAAGATACTCCTTAGCTGAGTCAATTACTATAGGTCATTTGAAATTTGGCATATAGCAAAAATGAGAGTATAACAACTGTAATGTGATGTCTATGGAACTACAAACATGAGAAATCTTGGCAGTGTGAAGCAAGAACAGACTCATCATCATCTGCAAAGTCTACTGATTCATTGGAGCATCACATTCAGAATCATTCTACAGAAAATGTTTTAACAGGACTCTACCAGGAAGCTTTTTTCTGCCAGGATCAAAACTATAAATAAATTTTCAAATAATATTGACTGTAAGGACTTGATATTCCTGCACAAGGAAGCCTGATTAATGTCTCAAGAAGAACACCTGAAAAAGCGAGGCAAGTAACTTAGGGATGACAAAGAAGAATCTGTGGATCATGCCTGAAGATATTTCAGAAAATCATGCAACTTTTCTTCACATTTCAATGGAATGGAGACATCTTAGTCCTAATAGATAGCTGATACAAATGAAACTGCAGAACTTGTAAATTTCAGTTATACTGAGGCTGAAGTTAATCATATCATTGTTTCTTACCAAAGTGATCAGCTCGGATATAACCATTGTTCTTGACTAAATTGAGTATAATATGAGAAAGAACTTGAAGCTCTTGATCCAAACAAGTGCAACAGACAAATGAATAGTTTCTATATATATCATGAGCTCACTGTCTGAAACAGGAATCTATGATCTAGTTGCTACTCCGCCTTACAAATTGGCAATCTCATTTTGAGTCATACACATACCAAAACGGAAAGTCATTGAAGAATGGAAAATGAATCCAAGATACTAACCAGAATCATCACTTTAATCTTACTTAATTATTTATGATAATCGGTGTAAAAACTGAGATGGTTCATCTTAATGTCTAGTTTTCCAATAATGGGTACAAATCGATGACCAAGGAACCCCAAGACATTACCAATCATAGTCAGATTTTTCATTCTCCGAGTCCAAGAATCTCTCTGCAGCTGTCTTACGATGTGGCACAGTCGACACCATCCTGGTTATTGGTGAACCTCCAGAGTTGTTTACTGCTCAATACATCACCATTAAACAGATCATTCAACTGCTGACTCGTCATAACCATACAAGACTATAAAAACAAGCACCTGGAGGAGCATCAAGCGCATCAGAGTCGTGCAGAAAGAGAAGTCTATTCTTGTCCTTCTCTTTGTCTCGCCTTCTCAGCTCCAAGAACAGAGCTAGCTCATCATCTTTCTCTTTGGTCACCATCCTTAGTCTTCTTCTTCTTCCTCCACCTGCTTGCCACGACAGACACAAATCTCACAGGAAAGCTCACCCAAACAACACCCAATCCTCAAAACCAATAATACCCAGATGGTCAAATTTCACAAGAAACACAGTGAAGTCTTCTAGGGATCAAAGAACGAAACTTTATGTAAACTGAAGTGCTCTATGAGGCAAAGAATGAAACTTTCTTGGAAAACCAGAGTTAGATAAGAGTAGATTCAACTAACAGAGATTGCTTATAACTATTAAGATAGAGACAGAGATTTGAACAAGCAAAAGGAAGAGGTTGGCTTTGTCTGTTGCTGTGACTAAAGCTGCCTTCTTTATCATCTCTTCTTCCTTGCACTCGAGCTCTAGTGTTGGTATTTGTTTAACGACATTAGAGGACTAATGTTAGAATTTTTCAAATTCGTTAACTAAAATATCCTCAAACATGAGAAGAATCACCCGAATGCCATCATGTTCTGTTTCTTTGGCAAAGAAAAAGAAAAGGAGTGTTCTTTGACATTGGAACGTGATATGTTGGAGTCGTTGGGATGTGTCAGTGTTCATCAGATGGCTATCATTTATTGGGCACTGAGAAATTTAAAGACCAAGGGTAGTTTGAATGGAATCAACAAAATGGGCCTCGTGAATCGTGTGGTTCAAATTCGGTGTCATTCTTCTCTTCTATTTTATTGTACATAATCAATCAAATTCGGTACCAAACCTGATATTTGGTGTCATTAGGATTTGTTTGGACGGGAGTTGGAATTCGAATTTGAATTTTTTCTTTAAATTTAAACTTAATCTTAAGTTTAGATAAACTTAACTAGACTTGTTAATTTTAGATAAATCTAATTTGAGTTTATACTAATTTATCTTGATTAATTAAGTTAAATATTTGAATCGTATTTGAATACTGATCAAAATGAATTTAAGGATCAGTGTAAAACATTCAATTGATCTAATTCGTTTTACTTACCATTTTATCTACTCATAAATAGGGTTGGTAAAAGTTGCCCGGTTTAGTTTGGCTTGACTGGAGTAGATCGAGATTCATATTAAATTTGAATTTTTTTAAAATTTTAGATTTTTAAACTATAGAATATGACATTTGGTACTCTAAAATCTTTGATTTCAGGTTATGTGGACACACAGATAGTGATTGGGCGAGTTCATTGGATGATAGACGAAGTGTATCTGCAAATGTTTTTACTCTTGGTTCAAGAGTGATCTCTTGGAGCTTAAAGAAGCAAGCTATAGCAACACTGTCAACCTCAGAAATAGAGTACATTGCAGCAACTTCAGCAGCTTGTCAACCAATTTGGATAAGGAGAATGTTAGTAGATCTTTAGCATGAACAGAAGGGAGCAACAAAGATATTATGTGACAATAAAGCAACCATCTCTATGGCGAAGAATCCATCATTTCATGGCAGAACGAAACATATTGAAATTTGTTTTCATTTCATTCGTGATCTGATAGCAAAGGAAGAAATCTCATTGGAATATTGCAGCACACAAGAGCAGCTAGCTGATGTTCTAACAAAGTCTTTGTCAAGGGAAAGGTTCAGCTATTTTAGAGCTTTGTTGGGTGTGTGTAACTTTGAATCAAGGGGAAGTGTTGAGTAATAATTCAAAGGTGAAACTTGGATCTGTTATTGACCAAGTCTTGTGGTCAAATTCCTTATTTTATGCTAATAATCAGTTTTTATAGACAGATATTTATGTTTCAGTTGTTGACGTTGGTGTAAAAATTGCAATTAAGTGTTGAAACAAATGAAATGGTCACTTAAACTTCAGCTTAAAATTTGCTCTGCTTTCTCTGTATATTTCTTTTATTTTGTCTCTGCTCTGCACAGACTTTCACCTGATCATGTGAATCAACAAAAATGAGGTTTGCCAATGTCTTTTAAAATCGATCCAAACAATGAATTCAGTTAGAAAAATTGTTGATTTTCTAAAGGAATCAGAGGATTTACAGTTGAAACAACTAGAAAATTTGCAGAATATAAATGATCAATCACTCTCAGAGTTAGTATCAGCTTCCTCAGCATCCGGTTCCGATATCATCGACCTGCTCAAAACTCGAACTCAGCCTCATAACAATAACATAAATTTGGAAAACCAAACACAGACTCAGATGAACCTGTCAATGACGAACAATCCTTCCTTAATCTTCTGCGTTCTCGTGATAGCATAGACCTGGAACACCCAACATTGAAACTACATTAGAAGTCACAAAGGCAGTAATTCTAATTCCAGATTACGAGAATCCTGAACCAGAGTTATTATTATGTCAGTCTGAACTTGAAACGTAAGTACAGTTCTTACATATTTCCATCCCAAGAGCAAGCTACACTGGACACAGGATATATCCTCAACAATGTAGGTTCCTGTCACCATATTTTGCAATTTCGGCTCCCCACATGTAACATTAACACTGTTGATCCTTCGTAAAGTTATGATTATGTGACAGAATATGAATATCAACCATAGATGATGACGACTCGAGTCGGATCAAATTTTATAAAACTTGAGTTCACTTTAAAGTGCAATTAAACTCGAATGTCCGGATATCAATCAAGCTCTTTTGAGATTTGGGTCGGTTTTAACTGAACTAAATGACAATAACTCGAATGAATTTAGATGTAATTTCCGTTTGCCTTCCTGAAAACATGCTTGGCAGAAAGCTAAGCACTTCTGAGAATATATCAAGGGCCTGGAATGCAACTTTGGTCTTCTATAAGAAGTTCAATATCGGATTTTCTCCATCAGATTGCTTGTCTGAACATATAAAAGTCTCTGAAGATGTATCTAACTTGAAATTAGTAAGAAAAATTTAAGAAAACTCACACTTGCTTGAAAAGATAAGCTTCTCCATTGCTGCAGCGGAAAGTCTGAAACAGAAACAGAAACAAAAGATCAGAAACTCCTTCTACGTTTCAAGATCTTGAGAACCGGAAGCCAGAACCGAAGAATAAGGTTCAAGATTCCAAACAGAACCCAACTTTCTCGTCTTTTTACGGTTGATTCCTATTTCAAAGACTCAAATTCTTGAAGAAAACACGGAACAAACCGTAGTGATGATATGAGTGTCAAGTGCCAGTCTGGTTTGGCAGCTCCTGCAGCAAAAGATGTTTTGACCACCATTAACCAACTCCATAACTCTCCTTTTTCTCTCTATTTCTGTTCAAAATCAACAAGGAAAAACATTCGATCCATGAACATGAAAGAAAACCCAGAAAGGAAATCACAAGAAAATTTAGAATAAAGATTGAAACTTTAAGAATCAGAAACCAAAAGTTGTGCAGAGAGAGAGATCGTACGATCAGGAGCTCTTCCAAAGAGAAAGGAAGAGATAGATCAGTAATGCTCTGAGCAAACTCGATTTAGAGGAAACTATGTAAATATGCAGTTGGTTAGTTAGCAACTTGGTGGTTAAAGTCGTTTTTTCGGTTTGAGGCTAACTAGCCAAACTTGATTTCCACCGCTGTTTTCTTGCTTCCTCAGTTTTTTGGTCTTAGCCAAGGGTTCATTTAAATTAATTTGAGTTTGGCTTTTATGAAATTTCAAGAACAAGTTGAAGTTGGCCTCAAAGCTAAGTATTTACATATAATACATAGGAAAAAAAGTTAAGTTTTTTATTTATTTATTGTCACATCTGTATATGGGTCTACCGAAAACAGCCTCTCTATTATGTAGGGGTAAAACTGCGTACTATCAGACCTTTCCAGACTCCATTTTATTGCAAAATTTCAGGCTGGATATGATGTCGATGATGACGACGACATAGGAAATTAAAGAGAGTGGTGTTAGCAATACAATCATAAATAGGTTGAAAGTGTATATCGAACGTTTCACACGAGAATTTAGAATAGACCGTAACGTTTTAAAGTCATCAAATTCAACCTTAACGTTCTCAAAATATTTAAAACAGATCCTAAATAGATGAAAAATTTAACAAAATTTATTTTTTATCAGTAAAATGTTACGTCAATACTGACATGATATTATTAAAAAGTGAAATGTATAATTGTGATTCCTATTATCACGTGATAGCATGAAAATATATGATGGAATGATATTTAACTCACGAGAATTAATTTCATTAAAATTTTCGTCCATTTAAGGTTTGTTGTGAACGTTTTGAAAATTTTAAGATTCAATTTGAATGTTTCAAAACGTTAAAATTTAAGTTATATTCTATCGTAAATGTTTAGGTTTAAAATGTACTAAATATCGTAACTATGATAATAAGTCAAAAATTCATTTCTTTTTAACTTAACCGATCATGTGTAATTTGATCGTGTTTTAAATTAAGACGATATTATTTTAGTAAATTAATTATTTTAGTAATATCATATAAATTTGAACTAGTTTGAACTATTCAATTTGAGTTAAGAAATCAGAAAAACCAAATTCATCTAACAGATGATAGGAATGCAATTACAGTTCATTCTATATAAGAAAAAGAGTTTCTCTACAGACTTTCACCTGCAGATCAATCAACAAAAGGTCTGGTAATGTCTTTAAAATTGTTGATTTACAGTTGAAAACTTGCAGATTATATAAAAATCAATCATCCTCAGATTCACTCTCATCTTGCTCGACATTCTCAGGACCTGACAGCTTAGACCTGCTAAAAAACACCTGAACTCAGCTTCATAACAATAACATAAAATTTGAAAAAAGTACAGACCGAGATGAACATGAACCCGTCAATGGCAAATATTCCCTTCTTAATGTTCTGTCCTGTCTGTCCTTTCTGATAAACCAACGTTGAAAACACATTAGATTTCTCAAAGGAAGTACTGTAAATTATGTCTTGAATCATAAAAGAACATGTGTGATCAAATATATCGGTCTGAACTTGAAGCCTTAATTGCGGAACTAAACCAGTAAAAAAAAAAGTACAGGTCTTACATATTTCAATCCCAAGAAAGAGCCACACTTAACACAGAATGTATCATCAGCCACGTATCTTCTTGAATCCACGATTCGAATTTGCGGCTCGCCAAGTGAGACATTCACTCTATGATCATCATCCATGAAATGTAAATGTCAGATACATCACTCTAACTTCCAAGTGCTTATGATTGCTCATGTCCATATTCAGTGGCGAAGCCAGAAATTTATTTTAGGGGGGGCAAATTTTTTTTTTATCCAATCCAGCATGGGCAACGACATTTTTTAGGTAGGCAACCTTTATATGCATATATATATTCTTTAATAAATTTTTTTTTTAGAGAATTTGAAGGTGGGCAAATCTTGCAAGTAGCTTAGCTACTGTCCATATTCCAATGCACATGAACATGTTATGAATTTAGATGCAGTGATCAGCTCTGTCAGGTTAAAGTAGGATCCTAATGAGTTACACAAGAAAAATTACGTTTACCGACGGAATATTCAGTCGGAAAAATTGATATTTCCGTCGGAAAATATAAATACCGACGGAATGCGACGAGAGAAGAAACCATCGTTAACAGGATTGTCGCTATTATTTACCGATGGAAGTGCTTCCATCGGTGTATTATCAACGGCCAACCGATGGAATATAATCCGTTGTTATTATGTACCGACAGACTTTTATAAAAGTTTCCGTAGGTGGATTGCAAATATCACCGACGGATAAATGCCGTCGGTATACGTTACCGACGGAAACACTGTCGGTATGTCTAAATCGATGACAAAAGTAAGTGGTCAAAGATATCGACAAAAATACAGACCGTTGGTAATTCAATCCAATTACCGACGGTAAAGTTTAACGCCGGCAAATAGAAATCAGTTGATGTTACCGACGGTATGATAAAGTCCAGTAAAGTCAAGTGACGGATTTGATTCAAGCAGCGCTTACCGGCCTTAAAGTCTCTTCACTCTTAACCAACCATTCTAATCAATCAAAAAATATTACAATTCCATTTTCCTTCCGCAACAAAGTTTTTTGGCAGTAAAAATTGAAGTACTTGTGTAAGAATTTCTACATCAAATAGCTATTAAGACCTGATATGCATAAATTGAACACCAGATATGGAAACAGGCATGTCTGACATGAAGTTCATACATATACAAAAGATTCTGATGTTGTATCTAACTCATAATGAGTGCAAACTTCAAGGCCAACTTACATTCGATCAAAACCATAATAAATTCTGTACCTCGAGTGAAAATCCTGAAACGAAAACAACAAAACAGAAGATCAGAAATCTTTGATTTTGATAAATCAGAAGTCAGAAACTGAGTTCATAAATTGCAATGAAGGATCTTAAAGCTTAACAACCTAAAGAAGGTCCAAGATTCTGAAAACCAAACAAAATCCTAGAGTATTTCAGCAAACAAGAAACAAAAACAAACCGTTGAAATGATGTTATCGGCACGCGCAAGTCTGGTTCTGCAGTACTTGCAACGAAAAATTTCTCGACCACTAAGCCTGACCTTAAAAACCCTCCCCATAACTTCTAACCTTCTTTTCATGAACAACAAAAGAAAACCCAGAAAGGAAATCGAGATAACTTAAGAATAAAGGTTGAAACTTCAAGAATCAAAGATCAATGCACAGCTTGTAACTAAAGAAAGTGAGGAATGAGCGAGGAAGAGAAGAGAAGATAGGAAGTGAGTGACCATACCACCAGGAGCTCTTCGAAACAGAAAGGAAGAGATAAAAGACCAGTAATGCAATGACCAAACTCGATCTGGAGGCAAATGTGTATGCCTTCTAGGTATATATAAAGTGCAGTTGGTTAGTTCCTTTGTAGTTAAAGTCGTTTTTTCGGTTTGACCCTAACTAACCAAATTAACTTCCCTCATGCTCCACCTAGGACTGCTGTTTTCTTGCGTCCCAAGTGTTGTGTTCTAAAACTTTTTGCTATTTTTCATGGTTTTGGATCTTTAGTATAGATTTGCAGAAAGCTGTTTCGATCTCTATCATCACCGTTACTGTTTATAGAACAGCAGAGACCAGATAGGTCATGGTGACAAAAATGATGACATGTCAAGCTAAACCAAGTTCAAACTGATAGTACTTGCAATTTGATATCACAATAAAGGATAAAATTAATTAATTAAAAATTCATTAATATTTTTTTTTTACTTTTTTAAATATAAAATTGTGATATTTATCTTATAATTTCACACTTCTTAAATTTTTAATATTAAAAAAATGAAAATATTATTACATTTTATTTCATTATAAAATAACCGGATAAAATAATATTAAATTTTATTTTATTCTATTAATCACCACAGACCAAACGGAGCACTGAAAGGCTGAAGAACTCGAATTGGTCTGATAAGACATAAGAGTGAAGAAGAAAGGTTTCTTGATTGTCAGAAATCTTTTTACAAGGCAAAGAAGGCGCATAAGATAGTAACATATCCCATGAAAAAACACAACTCAACGCCTATACTTAAGAGCTGAAGGCGTCAATAATGGTGGTGTGAAGAGGATCGCTTAAGTGAGTAGCCCAGTTGTTGAGAGGACCTTTCCCAGTAACAGCAGCTTGAACTGCGAAGCCAAGAAATGCAACCATGGCAAGTCGAGCATGCTTGATCTCTGCCAATTGAAGAGTTGCCTTCTTCTCTGGATCAGAGGCCAACCCAAGTGGATCAAAGTACTTTCCTCCAGGATACAACCGCTTTTCTGGGTCAAGCTCTGCGTTTCTTTGAAACTCAATGTATCCAATCACCAAAACCTCGATCCATATCAATGTCGTGATCGAGAATGGCAGAGGTTGGCCAAGGTACGACGACCCTTCAACTAGCTCTACCTGCAACACCCGAAACTGTTATAGATCATCTCGATGTTTCATAACTTTAGAACTTCAAGAAATTGTTAACTTGCTTACCTTTCCGGCGTCTTGCCAGGTTACTCCGGTGAGCCACTCGACGGTGAGAGCACCGAGAGTGGCTAACATCGCCCACCTTCCATGAATGAGCTCACATTCCCTAAACCTCTGCAACCCAAACACCTCACTGTAAGGCTGGAACGGAGTTGATTTCACGTCGAAGGACTCAGTTCGTGTCCCTATAATGTCGCCAGCCGAGTTCTTGGCCAAGTTCTGGTCCAAGGAGTCTAGCTCGTACTGCAAGTACTCAGCTGGTTTCCCCAAACCAAATGGGTCGAATCCATAATCACCAACCAAGCTACCGTCGAGCCACTCCGGTGCTTTGGCTCCAGGGAACCACAAGGGTCGGTCCGAAGTTGGCTTAAACGACTTCTTGGGTGCTGGCTTTTTGCCACCAAAACCGAACCTGGCCTGCACCCTACCGGAGTTTGGATACAAGTCAGGCAGGCGCGTGCCCAAGAAGGAGGATGTTGCAGCGGAGGTGGCCATGGCGATTGTCGTGATCGGAGTGCGACGGAGAGAGTGGAATATGGAAGAACTGGTGAATTGTGTCGTTAAAGAGTGGAGCTTTAATGAAATTTCGAAGCTTTATCCAAGCGGACAGATTTAGACCGTTGGATTGAATACCGTATCCATCTGACGGATGTGAAAGTATCGACCTTATCATGCCTTATCTGAATGTGGGGTCATGAGAGAGTGTGGTGGAGGCAGGAAGTCTGTGATCTTTTTGTGGTCTACGTTGGCGAAACAAAATCTCTTTGTACTCTTCATTGAATTTGCCACATCAGCTTATTGTTTTTATTTGAAATTAAGTAATTAATTAATTAAATTCGATTTATTAGATTTAATCCCAAATTTAAGTTTAATTATTTGAATTTCATTGGGCTCTAAGATTTATAACAACAACAACTTGCTAGTTCGACGTTACATAATTAATAGAAAGACTGTTTTCGATAAACCACAGGAAAAAAAGAAATGATATATATGTAAAGTAATAATAAATAAATAAAAATATCTATAAATCTAAATTGAATTTGATAAATTTTTTATTCAATTAATTATAAAAGATTGAATCAAATTTAATTTGAAATAAATTAATTAATTTGGTGTCTATCTTATAATATAAGATATGTATTATATATTGTCACACTTATGTGAAACATTTTATTGAATAAAAAAAGTGATGATTTGTAATTTTATAATATAAAATTATTAATTAACTAATTTTAAACATATTTAAATATCTTATTTCATAATTTCCAAAGTAAGATTATTATTAAGTTATTTATATAACTTTAAATTTCCTATTTGCAATTATAACCTAATTATAATTATTATAATTACAATTATAATTAAATTATTTTACTTGAATTTTAAAATTTTAAAATAATTTTAAGCCCAAACTTAATTAGACCATAATACCAAACTCTGCCTACAATT
>JANZLH020000075.1:406118-417594 GCA_026770325.2 Erythroxylum fimbriatum
GCATAAAAAGACACAAACGACACTTATTTTGAATAATTAAAATCTCTCTAAAACGGCACTTATTTTGAATAGGAGAGAGTAATAAAAATAATAATATAATTTAACTAGAATTAGAAATTACTAAAATCTAAATTAGAATTTAAGCTGTGATTAAAGTAAAACTTTTTAATAAAAGATTAGGGCGCTATTTAGACGGTTAACTTAGGAAAGAGTCTTGGTGGAATGGGTCGACGTCGGTTGTCTCTTTTACGAATACAGAGACCGTACAAGGAGGAGGTTGTACGTCACAAGGACAAGCGTCTCGAGTCTCTTGACCAAACCAGACCAGAGCATCGTGTCAGACTTGAGTACTGTACTTTAGTACCAGTAATACGGAAAAAATGGAGGTTGATATGTTAGATTAATTTTAATAATTAGTGTTATCCATTTTATTTTAATGGATTCTAATATAAAGGTGGACCCAAACTACTAGCGATTGAGCTTGTTAAAAGTAATAAGAATCATTATGGTTAATTAACAATAAACCCTGCTCTCTCCCTTCCCTTCGGTAGCAGTTACATTAAAACGTTATCAAAAAATAGACGTTCTTGCGTTTAGAACGAAGAAAAGTAAGAAGATGAGAATGGATAAATTTTTGCGTAAAAAAAGATATTCACGAATAAGAAGAGAATTGTTAAATTATTTTGTTAATAGCGTGAATCTTAGAGTTTTCGAAAATATTGAATCAATTGTGTCGTAAACGATCTTGGATAAATTTATACTTAAATTATTGCTTAGAATTGTTAAAAATTTTATTTTACATGTAACATCAGAGAAGTTATAACAACAACATTAGATGTTAAGTACATACATGCATTAATTAGTTTGACATGTTAGTGAGAAGCGTATGTGTAATAAAAGTTTGAACATGAATTATGTTTCTGGAAAACGACAAGTGTTTTGTGAGACCCACCATGAAGGCAATGATAAGTGATACAAGATGTGAAATTCGTTTACATGAATTCTGTGTAAAACAAAAGGCTAAAGAAAATGGGACCCATGATTAAAGCTACGTTTGCGGTACTTGTTTAAGCAATTTTTGAATTGTTGAAAGAAAGCCAACGATCGTGGCCCGCCGTAAGAAAGTCCTTAGCTTTATAATTGAAAAGGACGAATTATTTGGATTGAGATATTCTGGAAAGTGATTTCATGCAAGTGGTCTTCCAAAGCTTCCGAACATGACAATCTGTAACGAGACATGTTTTACTAATTAAAAGTTTACTTATCATAGATTGAGGATATGTATTTAAGTATCACTCAAAGGTGGACTTAAATGTATATATTAAAGTTTATTATTGTCTGAATCTATTAATTGTATTCAAAGTATTAATGTGTGAGTTTATTTTTACATTTGCAGTTTCTAGTAAGTTGTTAGCTATGGGCAATGGTCTAATCAAGGGCTAAACCATGTCGATTGGTCTGAGTAAATGTAATTTCAGTTGAGTATTATGGACAAGGACCTGTCATTAGTTGCAGAGAAGCCAGTAACCATTACTGAGACCAATACCTAAGCTGAAAGAACATATTTTGAGGCTTGAGAAAAGTCTAATAGGTTGAGTCTGAACTTGATGCGATTGACAATGGCTAAAAATGTTAAGCCATCAATGTCGCATTTGGACAATGTAAGGGAATTCATTATGAAAATCAAAGAGTACTCACAATCAGATATAACTTACAAGTCTATTATAGGAAGCTTAATGAGTGAATTGACGACCAAGAAGTTTGACTGGTCACAACCTATCCATGATCATGTAAAAAGCATGTCAAATTTAGCTGCAAAGTTGAAATCAATAGGCATGGATGTGAGTGAATCCTTCCTAGTACAGTTCATCATCAACTCACTTCCTCCTGAATTTGGTCAATTCCAAGTGAATTAAAACACTCTGAAAGAAAAATGTAACTTTTAAGAAATCAAGGTCCTGTTAGTGCAGGAGGAAGGGAGATTAAAGAAAATGAAGGAACACTCTGTTGACCTCACAGTACACAAAAAAGTTGGTAGCAAAAAGGGAAAGCCAGGAAAGAAGAGCAACAAGAAGGACAAAGCCCTGATGAAGGTTAGTGAGGACCAAATCTATAAAGGACAACGTTCTTTCTTCTGCGAAAACCTGGTCACCTCAAGAAAGATTGCCTTAAGAGAAAAGCTTGGTTCGAAAAGAAAGGTAAGTATTATGTTTCAGTATCCTTTGAATCAAATCTTATTGAGGTGCCTAATAATACCTGGTGGTTAGATTCAGGTGTAAATAAGCATGTGTCACATATTATGCAGGGATTTCTTTCGATCCAATCCATAAACGAAACTGAAGAGTTTCTATAAATAGGTAACAAAATGAAGGCACGAATAAAAGGAATAAGGACGTACAGATTGATCTTAGACACTGGTTGTAGTCAAGATCTTGAAAAGTGTCTTTATGTTCCTGAATGTGCTAGAAATTTAGTTTATGTTAGTAAGTTGGATCAGATAAGTTTTAATTTCAATGCTGGAAACGGTGTTTTTTCTATGTATAAATGACAGTAATATTATGGTTCTGGTACATTAATGGATGAATTGTATAGTTTAAACCTTGATATTAATTATTCTGAATCCCTATTTCATGTTGAACACAATATTGGTTATAAACATAGTGCACATAATGAACACTTAGCTTACTTGTGGTATCAAAGGTTAGGTCATATATCTAGAGAAAGGGCGATGAGGTTAGTGAAGAGTGAAATCTTACCTCAACTAGATTTTACTGACTGGGATGTGTGTGTGGATTGCATTAAAGGCAAGCAAACCAAACACACATATAAGAGTGTAGCCACAAGAAGTACTCATTTACTGGAATTAATACACATTGATATATGTGGTCCATTTCATGTTTCATCTTGGGGCGATGAAAAGTATTTTATCACCTTTATTAATGACTATTCACGTTATTATTATCTCTATTTACTGCATGAAAAGTCTCAATCAGTGGACATTCTTGAAGTGTTCATTAATGAGGTAGAAAGACAGGTAGATAGAAAACTGAAAGTCGTACAATCTGATAGAGGTGGTGAATATTATGGTAAGTATGATAAAAATGGACAGTGATTTCTTCAAAGTCGGGGCATTTGTGCACAGTATACAATGCCCGATACACCACAAAAATATGGTGTGGTTGAAAGACAGAATCGTACTCTTATGGATATGGTTAGGAGTATGTTAAGTTTTACGAATGTACCTTAATCTTTATGAATGTATGCATTAAAGACAGCTACATATTTACTTAACAGGGTTCCTAGTAAAGCGATTCTTGTGGCACCTGTTGGACCTCGAACTTTTGGTGGAAATTAGAAATAATAAAATATATGAAAATGAGTGTTTTTGAATATAAATTGTGTAAGAAAATTAATGAGAACATAATTAATTAGTTTTGATGACTTCGAGATTTGAGTAGATTTGTTATGGTTATGAAAAGGAAGTAAAAAAAATCAAGAAAGAAAAAGACAGTGTGAAAAAAAATTGGAGAATTGAGAAAGTTGACTTTTTGGTCATTGAGAGTTGACCTTTTGATTTAGGCCTAATTTAAGAAAATAATTTAGATTTAGGCCTAATTTAAGAAAATAATTTAGATTGACATAGGAACTTGAGGGATCTTGGGATTCTAGATTTACCTCCTCTAGAGCTCTTGAGGTTGGTTCTTAGGGGCTTAGAATTAGTCTAGCAATTGGGATACCTAATGTATGTATATATATATATATATATATATATATATATAAAGTAAGGTTGTGTATTATTGGACCTCCTACAACCTATAAATCAGTGAAATTTCTAGTGAACATTGTTTTGTCGTCTAAAATAAAATTAAATAAAAGAAATCCTTTAGTCTTAAAATTTTAGAAAAATTTGTATAGTAATTATTGTTAAGTTGAAAAAAGTTGAAAGGTCTCAATTATTTTGGTTAAAGGTATGGTTTACATATTAATATTTTAAATTTTTAAATAAAATACAAATTTGATAATAAAAATAATAATATAATTTAACTAGAATTAGAAATTACTAAAACCTAAATTAGGATTTAAGCTGTGACGCTATTTAGACGGTTAACTTAGGAAAGAGTTCTTGTCTTGTCTTGTGGAATGGGGTCGATGTCAGTTGTCTCTTTTATGAATACACAGACCGTACAACAAGGGAGGTTGTACGTCACAAATACAAGCGTCTTGACCAAACCAGACCAGAGCATCGTGTCAGACTTGAACTACTGTATTTTTAGTAACCAGTAGTACGGAAAAAGGAGGTTGATCTGTTAAATTAATTTTAATAATTAGAGTGCCCTATTATTCAAAATAATAATTATTGAGCTTGTTAAAGATAATTAGAATTATTATGGTTAAATTTAAGGGGTGTGGTTGAGTGGCGGGGACTCATCCATACTTAACCAAATATCAGGGTTTCGATCTTTGACTTTGGGTATGGAGCAACCTTAGATCCTTGGGCTAGCTGTCCCATCCCGTGAGGTGTCTACAAACTAGCGAGGGGATTAGCACTGGGTCCGCCGGTGGATACCCTGATCTAAGATTAAAAAAAAGAATTATTATGGTTAATTAACAATAAACCATTCCCTCACCTTCTGTAGAGGTTACGTTAAAAAGTTATTAAAAAAATAAACATTCTTCCACCATTAATAAAACGAAGAAAAGTAAGAAGAAGAGAATGTATAAACTTTTGCGTAAAAAAAGAATTCACGAATAAGAGGAGATTACATGAGTATGGATCAAAGTTAGTATTTCTTTCTTTTGTTAATAGCGTGAATATTAAGATTTTCGAAAGTGTTGAATCAATTGTGTCATAAACGATCTTGAATAAATTTTATGCTTAAATTATTACTTAAAATTGTTAAATAATTTAATTTACATGTAGTATCAGAGCAAGTTATGACACCTTGATTTATATTAGAGTTAATCTTAAAATTCGTTGCAGCGATTAATTGTAGAGTTAGCTGATGCTATGGTTCGGATCAGACCTGAGGTGTCTTTGGGTATGGTGGTTTTTTAACAACCCCAGATGTTATAGTGCAAACTTTCAATGATACTCGCATGGGTGTTAATCGCACTCGGCTCATTAATCCTGTTATTAGCTCTAGCTAGTTGTTAGCTCTTTTATTTATCAAAAAAATAATAATAATCGAAGGCATGTGTTTGTTTTAGCATGTTTGTTTGTTTTGTTTTTAATTGAAAATCGAAAAGCTTATACCCTTAAGACTCTAGTGGAATGGACTGCTTTTCATGGGATTATGTGTAAAACTAAAGGCTAAAGAAGACGAGACCCATGATTGAAAGTACGTTTGCATTATTTGTTTGAATTATTGAAAGAAAAGTCAATAATCGTGGCCTACCATAACAAAGATCTTAGCTTTATAATTGTAAAAGACAAAATGTTTGGATTGAAATATTCGTTTCATGTAATTGGTCTCCCAAAAGGTGTTAAGCATGACAGATTGTAATGAAACAAGTTTTGGGTTAACATTTGCTGGAAATTATGTTTTCCAGTCGAAAGTTAAAGGTTGAACATGCTCAGTTATACATTTTGGTCCTTATAATTTTTCTTGGACTATCTTTAAACATTATAGTTACATTTCAAAATTATTTTATATTTTATTAATTAAATATTTACTGTATAGAAAGCTTGCTAGTCGCTAAAATGACCTTACTTGAAAAGATATTTAGACATTTAATTATGTATTCTTTCAATTGTTCATGTTATATGATGCTTATAATTTTTTTTTGTCTTAGACCAGGGTATCCACCGGCGGATCCAGTGATTAATCCCCTCGCTGGTTTGTAGGCACCTCACAGGGTGGGACAGCTGGTTCAAGGATTTAAGGCTGCTCCATACCCAAAGTCAAGGATCGAACCCCTGACCTTTGGTTAAAGATGGATGAGTCTCTGCCACTCAACCACACCCCTTGGATTATATGATGCTTATAAATGACATAATAGATGAACTGAACAATTGAGATTATTAATTATAATGCTAGGAGATCACACAAAGGTAGATCATTGCTTATAGTTAATAACATTAAAAAGACTTATCGATCTATTTAGTGAATATGTTTGTATATCCAAAGATAACATGCATACTAGCTTGAGTATGATTGTCTGTCTATTAATCTATTAATTGTTTTCAAAGTATAGCAGAGAGGATGAATGGATTTTGATAACTCAAGGTGAGCTAGTAACTTTATTAATAGAAAACTTGATGTCAGCCACACGAACCAGAGCTTTCCTTACAAGTGCATTGCAAGTGGTGTTTTGCGAATGTAATTATACGTTTAGAAGGTAATGTTGAATGTAATATTATAGATTATTATAGACAGGAGCAAAAGATTGAGGTAATTATCTGGATAATTTCACAATTTTATTGCCACCGACTTACAGGTTACTAAGATAACATTATTCATCTTGAAGTTTATAATTTTCGTTTGATTAAGTGAGACAAGCTCAAAATTTCATTCATTTTATCATATAAACCGTATAAAATTTTATAATATAATTACAATTCTATCTTGCATACTTTGTTAAATAATATAAATATTCAACGCAATTGAAAATAAACATACTCAATATGAAGACTAAAGAAACGGCTCCTAAAATTGAGTTAGAGTAGTAACTAGGCCATGTTTTGAAAGTATTAAGAATTTTGTCAAAATTCTTCCTTAAAATTTTGATAATTATATGGAAAAGTTTAAAAGACTTAGCCAAAATTTAAATCCTAACTAAAGAAAAAGTTTCAACTATTTTTGAGTTATAGGGATTGGTGTTATAATTTGAATGAGAACTCTTTCGAAAATATTGGAGTAAAAGATTCAATCTTCTTCATTATTTGACTTTGGCTCTTGTTAGCTATGGGCAATGGTCTAATAAAGTTCAATGGGCTAAACTATGCCGATTGGTATGAGCAAATCCAATTTCAGTTGGGTATTATGGATAAGGACCTAGCATTAGTTGCAAAGAAGTCTGCAACCATTACTGAGACCAATACCCAAGCTGAAATGACATATTTTGAGGCTTGGCAAAGTCTAATAGGTTGAGTCTGAACTTGATGCGATTGACAATGGCTGAAAATGTTAAGCCATCGATGCCACATACGGACAATGCAAAGGAATTCATGATGAAAATCAAAGAGTACTCACAATCAGATATAACTGACAAGTCTATTGTAGGAAGCTTAATGAGCGAATTAACGACCAAGAAGCTTGACTAGTAACAACCTATCTATGATCATGTAACAAGCATGTTAAATTTGGCTTCAAAGCTGAAATCAATAGGCATGGATGTGAGTGAATCCTTCCTAGTACAGTTCATCATCAACTTACTTCCTCCTGAATTTGGTTAGTTCCAAGTGAATTACAACACTTTGAAGGAAAAATGAAACTTTCAAAAAATCAAGGCCACGTTGGTGCAGGAGGAAGGGAGATTAAAGAAAATGAAGAAACACTCTGTTCACCTCATAGTACACAAAGAAGTTAACAGCAAAAAGGGAAAGCCGAGAAAGAAGAGTAACAAGAAGGACAAAGCCCCAATGAAGGCTAATGATGGCCAAATAAAGGGCAATGTTGTTTCTTCTGCAAGAAACCTGGTCACCTCAGGAAAGATTGCCTTAAGAGAAAGGCTTGGTTCGAAAACAAAGGTGAGTACTATGTTTCAGTATATTTTGAATCAAATCTTATTGAGATGCCTAATAATACATGGTGGTTAGATTCAAGTGCAACTACTCATGTGTCACATATTATGCAGGGATTCCTTTCGATCCAAACCATAAACAAAACTGAAGAGTTTCTATAAATGGGTAACAAAATGAAGGTACAAATAGAAGGAATAGGGACGTACATATTGATTTTAGACACTAGTTGTAGTCTAGATCTTGAAAAGTGTCTTTATAGTCCTAAATGTGATAAAAAATTTAGTTTTTGTTAATAAGTTAGATCAGATAAGTTTTAATTTCAATGTTGGAAACGGTATTTTTTTCTTTGTATAAATGACAGTACTATTATGATTCTGATACATTAATGGATGGTTTATATTGTTTCAACATTGATTTTAATTATTCTAAATCCCTGTTTCATGTTGAACACAATATTGGTTATAAACGTAGTGCACATAATGAACACTTAGTGTACTTGTGGCATCAAAGGTTAGGTCATATATCTGAAGAAAGGGTGATCAAGTTAGTGAAGAGTGAAATCTTACCTCAACTAGCGTTTACTGACTGGATGTGTGTGTGGATTGCATTAAAGACAAGCAAACCAAACACATATCTAAGAGTGCAGCCATAAGTACTCATTTACTGGAAATAATACACACTAATATATGTGGTCCATTTCATGTTCCATCTTGGGGCGATGAAAAGTATTTTATCACCTTTATTGATGATTATTCACGTTATTATTATCTCTATTCACTGCATGAAAAGTCTCAATCAGTGGACATTCTTGAGGTGTTCATTAACGAGGTAAAAAGATAATTAGATAAAAAAGTTAAAGTCGTAAGATTTGATTGAGGTGGTAAATATTATGGTTAATATGATGAGAATGGACAGTGTCCAAGTCCATTTGTAAAATTTCTTCAAAGTTGGGGCATTTGTGCACAATATACAATGTCCAGTACACCACAACAAAATGGTGTGGTTGAAAGGCAGAATCGTACTCTTATGGATATGGTTAAGTGTATGTTAAGTTTTGAGAATGTACCTTTATCTTTATGGATGTATGCATTAAAGATAACTACATATTTACTTAATAGGTTCCTAGTAAAGCGATTCCTGTGACACCTTACAAATTGTGAACAGGAAGGAAACCTTGCTTGAGGCACCTGCATGTTTTGGGTTGCCAAGCCAAAATAAGGATTTATAATCCTCATGAAAGGAAGCTTAGTTATCCAGAAAAATCTAAATGGTACATATTTTGTTGTCCTAACCATGGTACAAGAATAGTTAAGTCTAGTAATGCTAAGTTCATTGAAAATGGATAAATCAGTGGGAGTAGGCAACCACGAAAGATGGATATTCAAGAGATTCAGGTGAAAAATCCTTCACCTAATGTGTCTTCTTAAGTTGTTATTCCTCTTGTTGTATCACAGTCACGCCACATATTGAAACAACATGTTAATATTTCAAACCCACAAGAAGAGAATGTCAATAATGAACTAGTAAGCAATGTGTAACTCACAAATGATCAAGTGATACCACAGGAAAAAGTATTACGAAGGTCTATAAAAGAGAAAATAACAGCTATATCAAACGACTATGTGGTGTATTCACTTGAGCATGAGTGTGAATTGAGCATTGATAAAGATCTAGTCTCATTTAAAGAAGCCATGAAATGTAATAATTTTAAAAAGTGGCTTAATGCTATGAAAGAAGAGTTAAAATCTATAGATGATAATCAAGTCTAGGAACTGGTTGAGTTGCCTAAAAGCTCAAAGCAAATGGGCTGTAAATGGGTCTTTAAGACCAAAAGGGACTCGAAAGGTAATATTGAAAGGTACAAAGCCAGACTTGTAGCAAAAGGTTATACTCAAAAAGATGGCATTGACTTTAAAAAGACCTTCTCTCCAGTTTCAAAGAATGACTCTTTAAGAATTGTTATGGCATTGGTAGCTCATTATGATTTAGAGCTTCACCAAATGGATGTAAAGACCGCTTTTCTGAATAGTGATTTAGAAGGAGTTTATATGGACCAACCGAAAGGATTTGCAACTACAAAAAAGGAAAATATTGGGTGTAAATTAAAGAAGTCAATATATGGTTTGAAACAAGCTTCCTGACAATTATATCTTAAGTTTAATGATACCATTACCTCTTATGGTTTTATAGAAAACACTGTTGATAGGTGTATCTATATGAAGGTCAGCGGGAGCAAGTTCATTATTTTGGTATTATATGTTGACGATATTCTTTTGGCTGCTAATGATTTAGGCTTGTTACATGATGTAAAGAAATTTCTTTCTGATAATTTTGAAATGAAAGATATTGGGTGAGGCATCCTATGTTATTGGAATAGAAATATTCCGTGACAAAACACAAGGATTGTTAGGGTTATCTCAGAAATGATATATCAGTAAAGTATTAGAGAGATTCAGGATGGAAAAATGCTCAGCAGGGGTAGTTCCAATTCAGAAAGTAGATAAATTTTGTGAAATGCATTGTCCTAATAATGATTTGGAACGAAAGAAAATGAAATCTATTCCCTATGCATCTGTAGTTGGGAGTCTAATGTATATTCAGACTTATACTTAGCTAGATATCAGTTTTGCTGTCAGAATATTAGGTCGATATCAAAGTAATCCCGGATTGAACCACTGGAAAGCTGCAAAGAAAGTTCTTAGGCATTTACAAGGCACCAAGGATTACATGCTCACATACAGGAAATCAGATCACTTAGAAGTGATCAGTTATTCATATTCAGATTATGCTGGTTGTGTAGACTCAAGGAAATATACCTTCGGTTATCTATTCCAACAAGCAGGAGGGGCACTTTCTTGGAAGAGTAGAAAGCAGTCTGTCATTGCTACTTCTACTATGGAAGCCGAATTTGTAGCATGGTTTGAGGCCACTATTTAAGCATTGTGATTGCGGAACTTTGTCTTAAATATAGGTATTGTCGACCGTATAGCTAGATCGTTAAGAATTTATTGTGATAATTTCGCAGCTGTCTTCGTCTCTAAAAATGGCAAGTATTCTAATAGTGCTAAACACATGGATTTGAAATACTTGTCAGTCAAAGAAGAAGTGCAAAAACATAAAGTTTCAATTTAGCATATTGGAACTGATATGATGGTAGCAGATCCGTTAACTAAAGGATTACTGCCTAAAACATTTATTGATCATGTTGAAACGACAAGCGTTATAGATAAGTTCTTATTAGCATGAGATCATGTTATGTATGTACATATGTTTGGATATTTGCTATTATTGTTTTGACACTTATGAATTCAATTAATGTTATGTTTTTGCTTATTTGTTAGTGTCACATTACGTTGTGTACACAAATTATTTTATTGTGATGACAAATTATATTTTGAAAAAAATTAAAGTTGAGAATTACAGATATTTTGAGTTGAGATGATTGTGTGATATATGAAAGGGATCATGTCATTAAATGACTTGTGACCATTATGATCCCATTATTTCATTTCATTTAAGTTTGATGGATTGACAGATTCAATATATGGTACACACTTGTGTTGTTGGATTATCAAGTCGTAACATGGGTCAAGTAGGAGATTGTTATATTATTTTTAATAATTAATGTGGGCCTTATTACTTTAATGGATTCTAATATAAAGGTGGGCCCAAAATAATGGTTATTGGGCTTGTTAAAGGTAATTAGAATCATTAGGGTTAATTAACAAGAAACCCTTCATTAATTAACAATATAATAATAATATATAATATATAATAATATCATTATTACTT
>JANZLH020000075.1:471052-487099 GCA_026770325.2 Erythroxylum fimbriatum
GTCTCATGAGCACTGCATATGCATCTGATATGTATGACTTAAATAGTTTGACTGATTTCTGAATGTGATATATGTTTAAGTGAATATGAAACGTATGTGACTTATCATAATGAATTGATGAAGTGATGTGAATTATGTGATTATATGGATTAATATGTTACGTGATTGAGTGAGCCATCGAGGATGGTCCACTCATTGTGTTCGCAAAACTCACCAAAATTACAACGTGGCTTTTCAGGTTCATAGTAGTTATCTAGTTATGCTAATTGGAGTATAGCCACTGAAATCAGATATGGTCTAAGGGTTGGGATCAATTTCTACCTGCATATGTCTTCAATGATTTTAGTTTTTGAATTATATTTCCACAAACATTGTGCAATGTATGTGTGTAAATTGTAAAGTGTAATAACAATTGTGGCGAGTGGTGTTTGTAATTGAAATGGGCCCAAGTGACTAGTGAAATTCTGATGAGTTGTGTAATGGATGTAGTATTGTGTTTGAAAATGTTTACCAATAACATGGTTTCAAAGTTTCATCATTGATTTTTCGTATATGCGTGTGAAATTTTTGAAAAATTTGTAATGAATTTTGATCGATTGACTTTCTAGCATGCTACCCTTGCGGGGTACGTACTCGGATATCACTCAAGATATCGAGTACGTGTCCTATGAGAGTGGGGTGCTACACTTGAAAGAAGACAACTTGCTTCAAAATTCTTTTGATAAAGTTGCGGTAATTTTTCAATATATTTTACTATATGCAATATTGTTTTAATGATTTTTAGATTCATTACACTTTTACTTATTATTAACAGTTGCAATTGAATATTATGGATATTGAAAAACTAGATGTTTCAAATTGCCTTACTTTAATATTGAAACAAAGGACCAGGGATTGTCGTTTCAATTTACATCGGTATTATAATTCTTTTCCTTTTGATGTTAAGGTACGCAATCATCTTCCTAAATGAATTTCTCAAGAAAATTGGAATAGTTTGTGTGATTATTTGGCTGACCCGAGTTTAGGTTTGTTTTCTTTACGTTTGTGTTCCATTAATCTTGTTAGATGATTTAATGACTACCTAATATGTCTTGCTTTATTTAGGAAAATTTTGAGAACGCATAGGTCAATAGAGAAAAAAATAAAAACAATTTATAGTCATGGGTTGAAATTATATCAATAAACATTATTTTACCTTGTATTTTCTTTCATAAAGAAGATTTAGATGGAACTACATTGACAAGAGTGTGATAGGATCACATTATATAAAGCCACTCACTATGAGGAACATAAAGGGTGGGTGTCACAAGAAGCAAAAAACAATTATATAAGCACACAAATTATTTCAATATTTTACTTCATTTATTAATGTAGTAGTAAGTAATAACATTTGGATTAGATATTGTTTTCTTTTTAATTTTAGAATAATATGAAAGAGTTATTAGAGAAATTTGTTTAAAGGGAATGAGCTCAGTGTAGAAGACATTTATGATACCATACTTGGTACATGTTCTGGCTATTTCAAATTTCTTGGCTATAACCCTAAGAAAAACATGTCAACCTTATCGTATAAAAAAATCATTCAACAACTTCAAGAGGAAAGATGACATGTTATTCAAAAGATATGATATAAGAAACTCGAGCAAAAATAGCAAAATATGATATGTTATTTAAAAGATTACTTGGCCCGAATTATGATATAAGCGAAGAGAAAAGAGAAATGTATTCATTCTATCTCATATAATGTTTTTCTTTCAATTCCTATTTGTATTGTAATTTAACTTTAATGCTTTTTTTTTCTCAAATTATAGAATTGATGAAGATGTAACAACTGAGTGATTATGTCATGAGTGGTAAAGTTATGTGATATTTGTGTTAATTAGAACTAAATAATTATTGTTTCAATACTTACAATATTTTTAGTGTATTTTAACTAAGCTTTTTGGATTATTACAGGTCCATAGACAACATTTTATGGTTTTTATGAAAATCTTAATTTTTTTGTCTGGTTGTTAATTATTATGGATACACTCAATGCAATTTACTATATCTTTTTATTATGTTTTCTTCTTTACCATTTGGAACAATTTTTGAACATCCTAGTCAATGTTTGTTTAACCTTAACTCTTTTCCATATATATAATGTCATTGATAACTTAATACTAATTTAAGTGTTATTTTAGTTGATGAACAACGCATTACTTTGTTGTTTCGGTAGATATGTGTATGCCTTTTTTTTAGCGATACATTTTTCCATATTTCAATTCAGCCTTCATATATAGTTGACTTGTTTCGACATTTCCCTTCTAGGTCATTTTGTTCCAATTTTCCTTGCTACACTGTGTCATTTTTTATTCCCTTCAGGCATATTAATCAAAATATTATTAGCATAATTTTATGTAGGATTTTCGATCCCATCTTCTTAGCATTTAAGCATCCTTTCCTTTTGAATTTTTTCTTTTGTTATTTAAAGTCTAAGTGTTCCTATCCTTTTTCATATTTATAAAAACCATTGAAAAAGGATTAATTTAAACCCTAACATTTGCACTAAATTTTAACTTAATATTAAACATTTTTAAACAATAAAAAAGAAACATAACTTTTGAAACATTTAATTTAAACTCTAAGTTGATTGAATTAATCCAAACTCTCTATAAATGTTCTCTCAAGTTTTAAAAACCTGTTAGTTTTTATTTTTTATTTGTGGGCCTCCTTACTAGTTAGACATCCTAACTAGTAAAAGGTGCCCATTTAAGTGAGGAAATTATAGAAAATTATAGATTAAATGCAAATTTAGGTCATTAATAATTGGTCAAAGATGGAAATCATACGAACTTATAGAACCTTAAGAGGTTGAATAAGAACTATTTTTTTTTCTAACCCACTAAGCTTAGAAAGGTAGAAATAGAATAATGGCAAATCCTATAATAGAGCCCCTGTGATATACTTGATTATTCATTTTAGCCTTTGTGTTTTTAATTCGTTCACCTTAGCCCCTGTGTTTTTTATTCTCATTCAAGATACCCCAATTAGGTATTTTCGGACAAATTTGCCCTTAGAATCAAGAGATTAAAAAAAATGTATTTCAATAATCTAAAGGTAAATTTGTCCGAAAATACCTAAATGAGGTATCTTGAATGAGAGTAAAAAACACAGGGGCTAAGGTGAACGAATTAAAAATAGAGGAGCTAAGATGAATAATCAAGTATATCACAAGGGTTGTTTTATGTAATTTGCCAAGATATGAAGTCCATGTTATTGGGGAGTACAAATTACTTGTATTTAGTGGTTGAGATGATAATTGGGTTTAGCTTATTCTAAATTTAACGAATCAAATTTGAGTTAGTTCGAGCCGAATTTAAGACTCAATTTATCTAACCCAAATCAAATTGACAAAATAAAAATATTTTAATCTCAAGCAAACTAGATTCAAACTATAAAAACAAGGGGTCGGTTTGGATTGGACTTGACCCATTACATCTCTATCAGTAGGTTTATATTTATTATTATATGTCATTATTTTTTATTTTATAAAATTGTGGTTCCAATCCAATTATAACATGGGATATATCAAATGAATGAAAACTCAATTTATCTAATTAGAAAAGATGTTTTGGTCTTCTACGCCAATGAAAATAATACCTTGTAGCTAAAAGAGAATATCCACCAGAATGGATTGAAACTAATACTAAACTTTGTTTTATTCAAAGGTAAGAACAGTAATAATATGTATACATTAGCAACTTAAAATTGACATTGTCACTATCCCCATGCCTACCTATCTAGCCAATGTTCCATAACTTTTTCAAGTCAAATTGTTTACGTGACTCACTTATTGCACTTTTGAACTATATCTTTTTAAAAATGACTCAATGTATATATTTTAAAAAAGTGACCAAAATTTTTTATTCTAAAAAAGGGGTTTAAGTAGAGATTCTCTATAGTTTTATATTTTCTATTATAATTTTCATATTACTTAATTATAACTTTTACCCTACTATAGTATTATTAAATTGTTAAGTGCACAAGAGTACCTACTCTGTGAAGGCCATGAATTGTAAGTAACCTTCTCTTTTATATTTTATAAAAAAAATGTTTCTGTAATTCAAACATGTGACTAAAGGAATACTATTACCAGTTATTCAAAGACTTGCCCTCTACAACGTTCTTTTGTAATTATGAATAAACAAAAAATTATGGAATATGTGATAGTAAACAATATTAAATGGGAACAAAATTTGAAATGTTAATAGTGAATTTTAAGTTGTTAAGATATTATAAAAATTATTAGATATTCACTAAAAATAAGTAATGATTAAAAATATTTAATTGTCAAAAAATGCACAGAAAAAAGAAAAGAGTCGGTGTAAAAAGATTTGAACTTTTTTTTTTCCGTAGAAAAGGTGTTTTAAGAGGGTCTCAATTATGGTAAAACACTTTTAAGCCATCCACACCCAGACTAATCTCCGCTTGAGCCGGGTAGGTCCCTTGTGGGAGGCAAAGTTCTGACCCAAATTTTAAACAGCTGCATACATGAGGACGGTTCGAACCCGTAATCTTACTTTAGACAAGGGAGTTCCTTACCAACCCACTTACTCTTTGGGTCAAAAAGATCTGAACTTTATTACACTTATTTAAGCTTCACTTAAACGTGCGTGCTCTTAGTTTCTATAAACTATGTTACGTTTTGAACAAGGCAATTACTTAGAATAACAAGATGTGCCCAAGTCAAATTTGGCCTACTAACACTAGCCCCTAGACTCCTTACAACTTGCAGACCAACAAAAGGCGCCACAGTACATGCAATCACTCTCAATTAGAACTGAACAGCCATTTTTTACTAAAGTGAATTGAATTGATAGCTACTTTCTTTTTTAATTTTCTGTATAAAGTAATCAGTACATAAAGAAACGTGAATGTAATAAACGCCCATGTGACAAAATACAAAAACAGGCACAATGATTCAAAGTTACGGGGAACTTGCTCAAAAATGACCATACATGCAAAGATCATCAATCTAGCTCGGTTGAAACTTTCCAAGTTCTTGAAAAAGGAGATTCCAAAAGCGAGGGAGAGAGAGATAAGTTTTTGGTTAAAATAATTAGATAAAAATTAATGAAATATCTTTTTATTATTATATAATGTTTTTAAAGTAATCTAATAATTAAAAATATTTTAAAATAACTGATAAAAAAAGTCTTTTATCTCATCTAATTTCATTACAAATTTTTTAAAATTTAATAACCAAAGAGAATAGGACCAACCATGGTTTTATAATGCAGAAAAGACCTACCTTGATTCAAATGATGCATTTACATTCTTGAATTGGCACAAGCATTGTCACAATTGGCTACATAAAAAAAATAAAGAAAAAGAAAAAGAATAGCTCCATGACATGATTTGACATTGCATCCAATTTAGAGGTAGGCAATTCCTTTCAAAACAAAAAGGCAAGTGGAGATTTGATTCAACATCATGTGCATCCATCTTTTCACCCCAGGAACTATTTTTGTTTCGTGCAATAATTTCGATCTAGCTATTCTACAATAGCTTAACTTCCATCACCAAACAGAACTCATCTCGAGGATTTTAAAGATTCAACCTGTTGCTTCCCACAAGGACCTTTTGTCCTGATATAAAGCCTGTACTCGTTGAATGTCATTGGTGTATAAAGGGCTGGTCTCTCCTCAGTAACAAGGTCCTTACAAGGTTCGATAATCTTATCACCTTTAGGGTTATAGAAAAAGGCAAGGGACGCCCTATCCTTAGCAGCATTTACAATCACCCTATGCTCTACACTTTTGTAGATAGCATTGCTCAAGACCTGAAGAAATATATAATGTAAGGTTAATAATAGATATTGCCATTATTTGATAGATACTAATAGTCATTATTGCCATAAAAAATTTTAAAAATAATTTCTGATAATCTAAAAGTTATTGAACAAACTAAATGGTCCAGTATTTAATAGAAAAGATAAAAGAATGTAACCTGAATTTGGTCCCCGATGTTAACAATAAAGGCATTAGGGACAGGGTTAACTGTGATCCAACTTCCACCTCTAAGAACTTGTAAACCTGCCACATTTTCATCAGGGAGGAGAATGGTCATTCCTCCAGGATCAGAGTGCGATGAGAGACCTAATGTCAGGTCAGGTTGAGGGCATTTTGGATAGAAATTAACCCTCAAGCATGCACCAACATTTTCTTCTCCTCCAAAAGCTTTTACAAGGTAGTCCTCTTCAAGTCCAAGGTTCGTGGAGAGCACCTTCATTAGCTTACCTCCAAGCTCAACAACTTGCCTTCCGTATTCTGATACCAATTTCCTGCAATTGAAGTGTACCATGTACTTATAATTAACCATCCTTGTTAAAAATTCGAGTCAAGTATATTATATTAACTATTTCTTTATTTTCCAATCGCATGATGTACATGCATGCAATTTTATATTAAAAAAAATTGTAAGGGCCGACAAGTTCATATAAACCAAGCGTATGTGATAAGAGTGAAGTCCTGAAAGGTAATCAGTCAAAGTACGAAGAGACAAGCAAGCAACCCACAAAAGTCACAGACATGTTGGCACCAACATGAATGTTCAAAAAGTTGGCATATCAATTTTCCAGAGTTGAACAAGTAGTCACGAGAGGTTGTGAATAATTTAGCATTGAAAATTCTAAAGAAGATACCAGATCTTTGATAAAACAAAATTTAATCATTTAATAATCTTAATTATGGTAATAAGATATATTAAACTATGCTACTAAATCTTCAAAATAGGTACTGATAATATTTGCCATGTGGTCATGATCAAAAAGTTGTGTCCAAAATGCCATACCTGCAAGAATCTGGAGTTTCAGGCCATTTGGTCTTGTCCCTGAGTGAATTGGGCATATAATGAAGGAAGAAATAGTCACTCCAATCCAAGCAAGCACCTTTCTCCACTCCCAAACGACTACCATAACCCTCATACGTGAAAGGAGAGTTCGCGTACACTTCTTTAACTTCGACAGGCAAGTTGAAGAACTCACGCCAAACCTCTCTCGTATTCTGCATGAGTTCATGGTCCACTCCATGGTTTACCACCTGGAAGAAACCCCATTCACGACAAGCACTCGAGATCCTGTTCATGGCGTCTCTACGTAGGCTTTGGTCATCAGAGAACGTATCCTGGAAGTCTATAACAGGAATGTTCACCTCCGTTTCAGGGCCTGTAACGATCTTCCCTACAGTCCTGTGAGATTGTGGATTCACGAACCGTTCTGGGATTGTTTTTATACCACTCTCTGACAAAGACTGGACTCTAACCACCGGTTCAGGCCAACTTTGCATACAGTTCATCTTAGAGTCGAGATGTGTTTCGTTTTGTTGCGTACCAGATGGTGGGTGTGAAGCTGACGACCACTCCACTTGGTAATTCCAAGAGGAAGTATTTAAATAGAATAAGAACGTGAAAGTTATGGGAAAATATAGAGAGATGAATGGTCAGAGATAGATATTCAAAAGCTTCTTGTGTGGCTATGGTGTTTTGTGTGAAGAGGTCGGAAGCATCAAGACGTATATATAGGCAATTGGAGCGAGTCAAATCAGCGCCGCTATGCACTTGATTTGCTCTCTAAAATCATCACAATAACAAGATTTAAAACAAGCTCTAATTCCTGAGTTTAGTACGTGTAAATTAATCCTTATACTTAGCTATATTCAAAAAATGACAGATTCTTTAACAATTGAAGCACGTTGTCGTAACTTTGTTTCAATTGAAACTAGAAGATTAGTCGATTTAGGACCATTTTTTAGGTAACTTGGGTTGGGACCATCCTACCAATAAGCATGTGATTGCTTTAATGGTTTGCATTTGTAACTCAGCATGAAAAAGCTTGGCTTTTGACTGGTATGTTTTGATATATATGTTTTTTTTTCTTGATTCAAAGAGGGGTGGCGTGGTGGTAGCTCGCCTCTGCCCCTTAACCATGTGGTGGGGAGTTCAACTCTCCCCTATGGGAATAGAACGTTCTTCGTAACCAGCTATTTACCGCTTAGTGCGAGCTTCCGTGGCGAGTCTGGATTAGTTGAACACCCACGTGGTGCCAGAAACCGAATGGTTTATAGCAAAAAAAAAAAAAAAAAAGATGGTTATCTTCTCCGCGTGTCTTTTGAGGGTTTGATTTGTATGTAGAAAATTTTTAGATCTTGTGTTTTTTTTTATATAAGTTTACTCGTTCTTCTTGTCTGCCTGCGAGAATTACCATACACGATTACACATTGAGCATGCTTTTTACTATATGCCAAAAACAATATTACGTCATCTTGGGAAGTCGAAGGCGACGTCATCTTAATAATGGGCCCAAATGTATGTAAATGTATTGTACTCCTTTAAAACGAATGTCATCTTGGGTTGGGTCTGCGTTCCTAAGACCCGATCCTGACCCGAAAAGAAATGTAGGCCCGAACTCGAATACTCAAATACGAATTCAACTAAATATAATTTGATTAGTTAGTTTTAATTGATCAGTTAATTTTTTTATTATTGATTAGATCCATAATAATGAATTAAATTTAAATTTGAACTTAATCAAATTCGAATCTAATCGGACTAGAATAATAGAATTTAAATTTGAATCTAATTATATAAAATTTAATTTATTAACTTTAAATAATGTCACGTCAATATTGCCATGACGTTCAACTGACAGAGGGTTATTCTTAATAACTTTTCTATGATCTGCTTTGACTACGTTAGGGTTTAATTTAAACGATATAAAATATTAGTGTCTGTTATATATTATGTTATAAATGTTAAGGTTCAAAACATGCTTTCATCAAAAAGTCATTCCGATTTTTTATTCTAGTTTTGGCCCAACTAAACAACTTAAACTGATCTTGTATTCGACCCTAAGCTTAACAATCAAACTTAAATTTTTGTTCGTTAACTAGAAGTAAGTTGAGTCGGGCCAAACCGAACTGATATATTATCGTTAACTTTTCCGCCATTGAAGGCAGGGATGGATGAATAGACACATATGTACCTCATCTGAAATGCATTTGGAATACATTCACTGCACATCGAATGGTCCAATACTTTCTTTTATTTGTCAAAGGAACCCTCAACGGTTATCTCATGTATGCTGGATAAATATATCCGATGCCTTTAAGTCTATCGGGTGTGTAGTTATGATGTAGCGATTTGAGCCATATAGACATATTGTGGTAAGGTTTAAAAATTGGTACGAAAGTTAAATCGGTAAGATAAGAAATTTAAAGTTTAATCGGTATTAGACCGTTCTAAAATTGACTAAGGCTAATAAAATTAAAAAAATTGAAATAAGGTTAAAAGAGATTGTCATTACTTTTTGAAGAATTTAAAATTTAATTAAAAATAAATTGTTAAATAAAAATCAATTTATTTATTTTAGTTTATAAGAACTTATTAATTTACAAAAATTGATCGATTAATTAATAAATTAATCTTTTAAACAATAAAAATTATTAAAGTAAATCAAACCGTAAAATTGACAACCAAATTAGAGAGTTGGACGATTTAAGATTTTCACGGTTAACTTGGCCGAACCAATTGAGTTTTTTAATCAATAACTCAAAACCAGTAAAAAATTATCATGTGTTACTCTCCAATTCATATTTAGTTGATTTAAAAAAAATATTACTACACGTAAGTTATACCATATTAGCATTGACAATTTCTAATATACTCATATTTTAACGCATATTCCATGTTAAAGGCACTCTAGCTAGTTTCTTTATAATTAGAGGAGCTTGAAATCAAAATGCATATCAAAATCATGTTGGGGGCCAGAATTTGCACTTCAGTAACAGAATTATAATAGAAAATCAATGGTTGGTGGATTGGGATTGGAGAATTTTTTCTAAAGAAGTTGAAAAATAAAAATTGAAAATCTATACTTTTTTTTTGTTGGATTCGAGGAAACCTCACAGGTAGGCCAAGCAGGCTCACCTCTCAGAGGGCCTCACTAGTTCTCCATCCATAGGTAAAATCCCGGCTGCCCCAGGCTCTTACAAGAGGGGCTAGCAAAGAATCGAACCTGGGACCTAACCGAAACCAAGCCCCGCTTTCAACCATCTAGCCACACCCCTTGAAGGTTTGAAAATCTATACGTTGATATTCAAAAAATAAATCTATAATTTAAGAGTTAAATACACCGTAATTATGTAATTTTACTTTTTTGTTACTATATTTAAAATTTACATATTATAATATTGTTTAACTATTATACAATTTTCTTATTATAACAAAAGAAAATGTATAATAATTAAAATTATTATATAAATAATAAATTTTCAAATATTAAACTATGAAAAGTTTGGCTTAATTAATTTATAATTTGATTAAATAATTATTATCTGATGTGTTGCTTGGCTGTCAGATCGATTGGGATGTGAATAGGTCATTGACAAGGGTCTTTCCAAATGACATTTTAAATATCAAACGAACGTACCAAACAATTCCAATTGTGTGTCATTTTTTTTTTTTAACACCTTACTTACAGAAGGGGCTAGCAGAAAATCGAGTCTGAGACTTAACCGAAATCAAGTCTCACTCTCAACCATCGAATCACACCCCTTGAGGATATGTGTCATTAATTTTTAACACATATTTATGTGTAGAAGTTGGAACATATTTATGAAAAAACAGTATTGTTCCAATCAAACAGACATTTGGCCGACATCCGGTACAGCATTACCTAACACTTTTTAAGGTTTTCCCACGTGTCAAACGTGACTTTGTCACTGCTAATTTGCACGTGCTATATTGTCCACTTCCATAACACCTTTTTACTTTTTCCAACTTGTGCTTTCTCTTGGCAGTTCGTCCGACCCTCTCGGTAGGCAAATCCCACTTAAATGTGTGCATAAAGTGGATTCGAACAGGATTGGAATAATATTTTATGAAACAGATAATCTATTTCTCTAGGTAGGTGACTCGAGTCTAATTTAAATATTTTCAAAATTAAATTTATTAAATTTCTCTTTAATTTGACTTAATATAATGTACATTTTAATTTTAAAAATTATTAACAACTTTCTTATAATTTTGATTTTACAACGTCCATCTTTTTTGTAAAAATGGAATAAAATTAAAAAATTTAAAATATGATTGAAAGAAATTGTTCTTATTCATTTAAGAATTTAAAGTTTAATTAAAATAAATTATTAAATAAAAATTAATTAATTTTAATTTATAAGAACTTATTAATTTATAAAAATTAGCTGATTATTTAATAAATTAATCGATTTTTAACAACAAGAGTTATTAAAGTAAATTAAACCAAAAAACTGGATGATTCAAGATTTTTACTGTTAAACCAGTACCGAATAAAATTTTTAATCATTGCTTACAATTGTTATCTTTAACTTATATGGTAAATTATCATGCATATAAGGTATTTTTATTAAATTATTAATTTTATATTAAATGGAAAATTAAAATGAATTTATTGGATATTATGTATATATATGTGTATGTATGTATGTATGTATAGATATAGACATATACTGTAATAGCCCGTTTTCCATACTAACGGTTAGAACCTTAGAATATTGCACTTGATCATATCATTGAGAATTCATGATTTACATTTCATTCACATGCATATCATTAGCATACACACATGCATTCATGAATTACATTCCGGTGTATGAAAGGTTTAAAATGATCATGATGTGAATTGTATATTGTTTATGTTTTGAATGTTGGTTTGGTGGACTATAATTAGTAAACTTGGAATTTATTGTTACAATTGAAAAATTGATGATTTAAAATGTATATTTGGTCTAAGAAAATTGCCAAGCGGTAAGACAAATTGACACATGGAAAATTAGGATAACTAAGCCTATGAATTAGTGACATTTGACATGAAAAATTAAGTGACAAATGAATGAATTATTGAATTAGATTGAGATTTATTGAATTAATTGACAAATGGTAGCAATTTTGAGATTTGATTGAGATTTGAAGTATAAATGAAGGTGAATTCATGGTAAAGATAAATGTTATTGAAGTGTTCTTGAATCTGAAAAATTAGAGCTATAGGTATGTTTGTAAAAAGTGACTGTTAATGTCATCAGTAAGCAAAATTTTGTAAGCCTTAGTGTAACCAATAATGAAGTTAAATTAACTTGAAATGAAGTAACCTTAAAGGACATGAAATTTGGAAATTTCAGGTGTTAGAGATGTCTTTAAGCTTATAAAATTCGAGAAGTATTGAAGATACTAAAGTTACACACACTAGTGATGTTGATGACAAATTATGAAATTTTAATTTCAACCTTGTGTACATGTTGAACCAGCTGAGAAATTTCACTCTAAATTGATAAATTTGGACTTGATTAAGGCTAGGAATGAGCCTACATTGTTGCTTGATTAATTTGTTAAGAGCTTGATAAGTTTATATAGTTAATTGATGTCATAACCGAAAGAATGGATCATTTTGATGTGGTTGAGATCAAATCTAGAAATTTTAATTTGTTAAAGGAATAAATGTGTTCTTTTAATGCAAACATGATCTTAAGGACATGAATAATGTGTATAAGGTATGGATGAATGAGCATTGAAAAACATGGGGTAATTATGAATGAGAATTGGGTAAATGTATGAATATATATTGCTGAAAAAAATTTGGTGAATGTATAGTCTTAACTTGCTGAAATTCCAGATTTAAAATAACAATTGTGTGTGGATTATGATAGGCTTTTTTATCATGAAAATGTTCAAGGATAAGTGTAAAGTATAGTTGATGAATTTGGAGTAAATTAAGTTAACTTAAAGGTACAAACCTGATAGCAAAATGGTAATATACAAAATATGATGTTTGAATGGTCTTAGGGTGTATAAGCACAAATTAAATAGTTAAGATCTATGTATAAGAATACATACCCGGGAAAGTCAATTGAGCATGCATTGAACATAACACATATACATGTGTATGATTGAGTACTTATTTGATTAAATAAGTTATTAATGTGTACATATGTGTGTATTACATAATTTAAAAGCACAAATTGACCGATAGCTTCCAGACATTGTCAGCTCGTCAAGGCAATAGTTATTTGGAGCATACTATGAGTTAACCTAGATGTTTATTAACTGTTAGATATTGAACTTTTATTGATATGATTGTGTTAATTCCAGACATTGATGGTCCGAGGAGTTTGATATTCGGGACTATATTGGAAGTGTTTGCAAATTGAATATAAATATGGAAATTGTGTTCTTAACTATATGTTGAATGACGGACTTAGATCCGATGAATGTGCTATATGACTGTGCACACTGAATGAGAGCCATTGATAACATAATATGTAATTTGATATATTTTCATGACATTGATATGCATGATCAGATAACAGAGTTGAGACCGAAGTGACCAATGTGAAAAAGAGCTTAAAGCTCATAAATGTGAAAACAGAGTCACAAGCTCAACAATTAATAAGCCTGATATCCATAATTGGTACAGGACAGTATTTGAAATGAATCTGATATCCACAATAGATATGAGACAGTTAAATAGGTGCTCGGTCACAACAAAATAAAAATAAAAGTGAAGTCTCATGTGCATTGCAAATATATCTTTACATATATCATGTGAATCATTGTAAAGAATAACTAGATTGAGTTGATATAATGTTATGCTATGTTTGTGTACATGTGAATGATTGTGAAAAAAAAGTACTGAATTGTGTTGATACAGTGATCTGAAATAATTGTATACATGATGATGATATAAATGATTGAGGTGAAGGATTGGATTGTTCTGAAAAGGTTATATGACATGTTGTATTAAAATGTGCTCATTAAGATATAATGTATAGTGTGATTTGGTATACAAAACTGTATGAGAATTGATTCAAGCTAATGTGATATACTTATGATGTTGTGTTTTGACTCGAGTGAACACATAGATGATAGTTCATTCATTGAGTTCGCAAAACTCATCAAAATTGTAAATGTTAATTTTCAGGTATTGAGGAGACCTAGCTTCTAAGGCAATCTAGTAGTAGTCTAATATTGTCAATTTTGGAAATAAGAAAGGCTCAAAGGTCTGGTCAGCTGATGTCTGAAGAGTTTAGTTAGAATGTTTTGTTAGCATCTCATTTCGTGTTAGACATTTTGTATAGAATAGTGAACTCTCAGTTGTTTTTATAATGTAAATATATGGATTATGAAATGTAATGATAATGTAAGCTTATATTTGAGAATGAAATGAGGAAAAGTTGATCTTATGATTACTTATGTTATATGTCATGCTATAATAAGTGATTGTGATTGCTCTAACATGTTATTCTCCTAGGGTATGTTCTTAAATGTCCTCTGGATGTTCGGGTAAATGTTCTATGAGGGTGTTACAATATGGATGTCATCCTGCGAATCACAATGAAGGAAAACAAAAGGCCTTAGTTTTTCCCAAAGCGTGATATCTACTAAGAGATTCCTTAGCCACTTAGCTTCTCGTCCTGCTAACTTTAAAGCCATAAACTCAGCCTCCATTGTTGATCTCGCAATACATTTTTTCTTGGATGATTTCTAAGACACTGCAACTCCTGCCAAGATAAAAACATAACTACTAGTAGAGTGTATATCATCACTTTTCGTAACCCAGTTAGCATCAGAATACACCTCTAAAATAGGATGATGATCATCAAAAGATAATCCATAATGCATAGTACCTTTCAAATACCTCAACAAATGAATCAATGCATTCCAATGCTCTTGACTAGGATTATTAGTATACCAACTAAGTCTACTCACGCAGTATGCAATATCAGGACGAGAATAGTTCATTAATAACATCACACTACCAAGAATTTTAGCATATTTAGCTTGGTTTAGACTATCACTAAAATTTTTTTTAAAGCAACACTAGCATCATAAGGAGTTTTGATTGGATCAACATCATAGTAACCGAACTTCTTCAAAATTTTCTCAATATAATGAGTTTGAGTCAACCTAAAACTAGAGTCATTTCCATCAACTTTGATTCCTAAAATAAAGTCCACAGGTCCAAGATCTTTCATATCAAAAGAAGACTTTAGTAAACTCTAAGTAGTATCAATAACAAATAAACTAGTACCAAAAATAAGCAAATCATCCACATAAAGAGCTATGATTACACAACCATTGGCCTCATATTCCACATAAATGCAAAAATCAGCATCACAAAAGGTGAAACCATGTTTGAAAATCTCACATTCAAAATTTTCATGCCATTGTTTGGGAGCTTGTTTAAGTTCATACAAAGACTTAACCAACTTACACATCTTTTGCTTTTGACCAGGCACTCTAAACCTCTCAGGTTGGACCATATAATTTTTCTCATCTATATCACCATTAAAGAAAGTTGTCTTAACATCCATTTGGTGCACATGAAGCTTAAATACTGAGGCAATAGCAAATATCATCCTTATAGATGCAATTTTAGTAACAGGAGAGTAAGTATAAAAAAAGTCCAATCTTTCATTTTGTTTAAAGCCTTTAATCACAAGTCTTGCCTTGAACCTCTCAATGGTTCCTTTAGGTCTTAATTTCTTTTTGAAAATCCACTTACACTCCAAAGGCTTACACCCTCGAGGTAGATCAACTAAAACCCAACTTTTATTAGACATGATTGACTCGAATTTATTATTTATGGCTTCCTTCCAAAATGTAGCATCCACAAATCTCATTACTTCCTCAGAAGTTTTGGGATCTTCCTCAATAATATAAGTCACCACAAAAACATCATATATCTCCTTAGGTTTTGTCACCATAAATGAAGTAATAAAGCCAGAACTTACTAGGGTGGAGTAAACTATTGGAGCAAATAAAAACTACAACTCCATTGAACAATACATATTATAAGTTAATCTCATAAGTTAAGGAAGGTTTTGTACACAAGTTATGGCTTAATGATGATGGACTATTGATGACTAAGGGTATTCATGTAACACCCAAAATACCCCTAGGAGGATACATGGATGCCACCCAAGACAGGACAAACAAAACCAAACATCACACTTACATTATTAGAATCTCAAACAC
>JANZLH020000075.1:512983-525093 GCA_026770325.2 Erythroxylum fimbriatum
AAGTGTGAATGTTTATTAGTTGATAACATTATTTTTTAGTCAGGGATAAATGTGTCATATGAAATAATTGAATTCAACTCTAATATTATTAGATTTGTTCCAAACAGTGTACTTGAATTCAATTCTAATATTAATGAATTTGTTCCAAACATTGTAAATTCAATTCAATTCTAATTTCATTAATAGAATTTAATTCAATTCATACATAAATTCAATTATAAGTGTACCTATATGTTTTTCCCAAATTCAATTAACGCCCACTGCACAAATTAATGTCCACTGCACAAATTAACGCCCGCTGCACAACTGTGTTGTGTTTTTCTAACTCCAATTAACGCCCACTATACGAATTAACACCCACTGCACAATTTTATCATGCACATATTCAGCTGTATATTTTTCACAACAGGCTGTTGATGTACACATCCAATCTCCCACTATCTCGTAATTTTCTGCACTTAGCCACACCTTTTAAAATTTTCAGCAATGTTATCTACACATCCAAAAACCCTTGGTCACACCTAAATTTCACACACACGTGATGTATCATACCCTCTCTTAAGATAAGCTTCAAACCAAGATAGGATTTTTTTTCAACTAGAAGATTATCCATATAGCTTTTGAATCCAAGTAATATCTTATATGCCCAATTAATAAGTAATTTCAAAATTAATTAAGATTAATATTTTTCTAACAAGAATTTAGGTTAAATTCGGGTTTTTTAAAAATAAAGTTTTATGTTGGTTCGAATTTGGAACTTAATCCATTCGATGCGGTCTATTGGATAAAGACTAAAATGATATGAGTTTGTTTAATAAGTGAAGCACTTATCGGCCAAAACGTAATTATTTTATTTTTTTATTTTCCTTATGCCTCGTCAAACTTTAAGTAACGTTTTAAAAATCGAACCAGAAGTTATACCAGTAAAATAAGAATTTTGAGATTTAAAGGGTTCAACCGGTATTGGACCGTCTTAAAATCGGCAAAAAATTAAATAAAATTAAAGAATTTGAAATATGATTGAAAGAAATTACCCTTACTTATTGAAGAATTTAAAGTTTAATTAAAAAATAAATTATTAAATAAAAATAAATTGATTTAATTTAGTTATAAGAACTTATTAATTTACGAAAATTGATTGATTAATTAATAAATTGATAAATTTTTTATAACAATAGTTATTAAAATAAATCAACCAAAATTTTAAAATTTGAATCGAAAAAATAGACAATTTAAAATTTTTATAATTGAAATAACTTTCTAATCATTTGAAATAAGTTACCTGTAAATAAAGTCAGGAAAGACCGACCCAGTTAGGAGAAGAGCAATAACTAGTCTAATGTTATCCTGTTGTTGTCAATAAATACCCACTAGTGCAATCTCTTGCTATTATCTACAGCAAAAAGACACGTTGCTGATTTAGACAAGCACTAATTTGGAGAAAACAATGCTCTCTTTCGAGTTGTCCAATTTAATCTTCTTTTGACTAAGTGCGATTGATTAGGGTCCTTATACTCACTCTTCTTGCTCAAGACTAACTTGTTCACAATACACACCTAATCCAATTTCACCCACGTGGGAATAGCAATTGACCCGGCCCAGAATTTTTAAATAAGCCCAAGCCTAATCTAGATTTCAAACTTTTTCAAAATTTTAAAATTTTTTAATTATGACTGACTTTCTTAAATTCAATTTTAAATTAAAATACAATAACAACAATATCAACAATTTAGTAAAAATGTTGCCGTTATGTAAAATATAAGAAAGTTCAATAATACACAATCTTAACCGTAAGTATACCTTATTAAGTGACTGTTTATTTTTTTTCTAACTCTTTTTATTATCAACCTCTTTTCTCATGTTAAACGTACTCTTTTCAATAAAATAAAAAACTTTGTAGAACTCACCGACCTTCCTCCAAAAGTCGTATTTAACATAATTCACTTTGTTTAATTTTTAGTATATTTTTAAATTTTATGGGATAAATGAGTTCCATTCAAATTGAGTTGATATGATTGTGCCAAGGCAATCATATCACATCATCACATACACAAATAATCGATCACATTGCAATTTCTATTAAAGTAAATTGTTGGAATTTTAACATAAGGCCTATAATATCATAACATGTTTTTAAATAATTTAAAATATAGATAATATTTTTAAAATAAAAATAATTATTTGAATCACTAGTTATAATTTAAAATATATTCTTTAAAATATTTACAAATTATTTGATTCATATATCCATAATCAACTCTCGGGATCTAGATTTTGGGTCATGTGTCGTCTATCTTTCAAGCTTGAGCCCAAAACAACTTTGGCAAAAGAGTTCAGAAGTTAGGCTCAAAACAACATTTTAAGAAGTTAGGCTCAAAACAACATTTTAAGAAAAAATGACAAAAGAGTTCGAGTCCGACGAGAGCCCAAACAACTCAGATACATTCAAGATAAACATGATCTTAGCTTATTGATCCCTTACTGGTCTGCAGTGTTTCAATAGCTCAATCCTCAAAATAGCACTAGGCAAGTACCTGGGAAATGTTCTCACCCATGTTCATACAGCAAAATATTGTTGATACTCATTGGTTCTAGAGAATCACATATATCAGATGCTTTTTCCGATCACTAAAAAGAAAGAAATAACCATTTAAAACAGAAAATAGACAGTATGAACAACAACAAAAAAAACACTGCTAATTCCACATAGAGATAGTATGAACACACACAATGGTTTCATTACAAAGCAGCTTCCTAAAACTAACACACCGAATGTTAGACATTGGTGAGAATTCAGAATACCAGTAAGTTCCTATTCTGAATTTTCACACCATTTTGTTTCATGCTTCGATTTGCAGTATCAACCAAGTAAAAGGTGCGAGTCTGAGGAGTTTTGTTGTTAAGTCAGCAGGTTCAAGTCTTTTGCGAGACACCCTGAGTGGCGAAATAGTCGGGAAAATGTGACCTCTCTCTCTCTTACAAAGTATGCTGGCTCAATTTCAAGATCTGAACACAAAAATGTACCCTTTGACCTCTTTCTTAACAAGAACTTATCACAGGTTCAGAGACCTTTCTGGTTCACAATGTCACCACAAACAATTGCCAGAGGTTGAAGCGGTAATCATGCATCACAAAATGTAACTAGGAAGGTACCATTTTTACAGAGCTAAAATTATGGACATAAGATAACATGTACTCTGCACCCTTCATCCTTGTAAGCGTCAAACGATGGGGCCATCTATAATCAAGAAGGCCCGCCAAACACTTCAAGGAAAAGCAAGTCTAAGATGTCAGTTGGCGATCTAATAATTGCTTTGCATGGATGAACTAAAGACAGACCTTGCGTATAAGTTACTCGTTCCCTAAGTTCAAGGAACCATCCTTCATCAGCTTAATGCTTAGACTGTTGAATCTCCCTCTTGAATAATGACGAGAAGCTTTCCTCCAATCTGTACCTGTTTTCATCATGGCAACAAATTCGTCATAGCTGATTTTCCCATCCTGCAAAGAAGACTTTAGATGTCAGAGTAGATTAGCTGAATCAAATTCCAACTCAACAGCAAATTGTTGGCCTGCTTTCACCTTGTCTGTATCAACTTCTTGGAAGATGTCATTTGCAACATTTGTACAATCTTCCGCTCCATCTTCCATTAAAGCATCCTGGAGCTCATCCGGCTCAATGAAACCATTCCCATCCTTGTCGAAGTAGGAGAATGCCTTGCGAAGATGCTCGTCGTTAGCCATCCTTTGGAGATGAAGGGAAACAGCAACAAACTCACCATAGTCAAGCGTCCCTTTGCCATTAGTATCTACCTGTTTCCAAACAAGTTCCATTAAAAACTCATGACAAAGTGGACACAAATGAATCCAAGTCTTATCTTTGTAGTCTGTTCAATATGTTCCCCACTAACAGATGAAGAAACCATGCAAAAAGTAAAGTGAACTTCCTGTGAATCACATATGCATAATGTAAACATCATTTAAACCCCTTTATTAAGAACTTGGTTTCTTGTGGGTCTATCGGAATAGCCTCTTTATTAGTTAGGAATAAGGCTACGTATTTTTAGACCTTCTTAGACCCAGTATCTCAGTGGAATTTTTCCTGAGACATTTTTGTATTAAGAACTTGGTTCAAACTGATTCCTAGTTATGCACTTAAATCCTATTTACATAGAAGAAACTCCATGGCTCCAGAAAAGTTCAAAATATTTTTCACAACTAAAATCTTAATGGCTTCTAAGATGAATTAACTTAATACTACTCCATCAAAATCTCCATTTTATCACTTAGATTAGAACCAGAAACTCCTCTGAGAACACTAGTTTAGTATTTAAAGCCTTCTAGTACATCACTTCTCATCTGTGTAATCCTCGCTAAGTATATGAACCCTTAATGATTCCTCATATGCAAGTTTTGCTCCTGCAAAAGCAACTTGAACCAGCAAAGAGAGCCCAAAGGCAAGTTTAGAGCACACATTCTTAGGATTACTGATCATCTCATCCTCTTATTTTCTAGTTGTATAAAAGATTTGAATTTTCAAATAATTTTCAAGGTCTATCCTAGATAAGCAGAACAGATTACTTGAACTTGTTGCAATAGTGCTACAGGTACAGTTGAAAAACCCATGAACTTACAGCTTCGATGAGTATTTGTACTTCAGACTCCGCAAGCTGTGAGCCAAAATTTCTTAGCCCAACTTTAAGCTCTTCGATTGAAACAATTCCATCATTGTCTGTGTCCATTTTTTTGAACATTTCTTTTATGTCTTCAACCTCTTCAGTAGATAAGAAATCAGCGATGACCTATTTCAACGGTCACCAATTATTTTCTAACAGGAAAATATCATTCCAGTGCAGAAAAATGAAATGTCTTGCATTGAATAAAGAACTAACCCTAAGGGCTTTTCTTTTGAATCTATTCATCATGGAAAACTGCTTCAGCCTTGATTTGACAACATCTCCAAGAGGAACATTTGGAGCTTTTTTAGCATTCTGAAGCCAGGGGTGCTCTACAAGTGGAAAGATAATCATTCGGTGAAACATAATCGCCACTGATGACAAAATAAAATCAATATCACACAAAGAAGAAGAATTTCACAGAAGCCATCTACTTATAAATTTTTCCTATCGCGGATTAGCAACAAATTTAACCAAGGACTCGGTATGAACTTAGCGAGCCAGTTACAACAAATCACTGAACCATACACTGCTATTACAGCTTTGAAAAATTGCAACAAAAAACAAGAAAAAAGCACAATATAAACACTCAAGGAAATTCCGAATATTTAGAGATGCAGCACTTCTCATCATGAGGCAACATGTCAACCATACAGCCAATCTGCCCAGACATATCTAAAAAAAGGTAATGCTTCAAAATGATGTACAGGTAAAGTTAGAGAAGAAGACAGAAAGAATTTCCAATGAATTAATATGCAGAAAACAAAACCAAAGCATGTGAATTACCTAGCACTTGCTTTGCAGTTAGTCGAAGTTTTGGATCAGGCTCCAGCATTTGTTTGACCAGGTTTTTAGCACTCTCTGAAATATTTGGCCATGGATCCCGTTTGAAATCTATGATACCCCGAAGAATGGCCTGTGCGACCCCTTGCTCAGATTCTGCATTTAACAAAAGAAAGTTATTTCAAAATCTTCGCCCTCTTGAAAGTGAAAAAGATAGAGAAGAATCATTTGGAGAGAGAGAAATGTCGTCACCCGCCCAAAATGGGGGAACTCCACACAGCAAAATGTAAAGAATGACCCCTGCACTCCATATATCAATTTCCGGCCCGTAGTTTCGCTTGAGAACTTCTGGAGCCATGTAATATGGACTTCCAACGATTTCAGAGAACCTCTCACCTGCGATATCCAAAAAAAACAACACAAACATGATCAGGAAAAGGTTTGATAATCTAGTAAAAAATGATCAAAGTTTCTCAATTTACTGGCCGATTGGCCACCTCTGAAAGAGCCTCTTACTGGAAGGTAATAAAGATATCAGTGACTACGGCAGAATGAGGATGTTTTACACAAGGCATAATACAAACCGACAGCACTAGTTGTCGAACATGCCAATATGTATGCTTTCCTTGGATTTGTTAGTATATAGATATATCTACAAAATTAGACTGCATTAACTAAAGGACTTTGACTTGGATATTTGGGGAAAAAGACGAAACTAAAATCATGCCGATAGTTTCATCAAGCTGTAATTTCAGCTGCTTTGTTCAAGCTTTAGAATCAACTCAATTCTCCAAATCACTATTGCCCAAGATTTAACCTATCATATTAATGAAAACAGGCAAAGCAGCTAGCTTGACGGTATTAAATATGGTAAAAAATAAAGCTCCACTAGCAAAGACCCTATTCAGCATTACAGCCTATGAAACTGGAAAGGATAAAAGAATCCAGAAACAGTAGTTTCCCCTTGTAGCAGAGCATAACAATGTCCCACTCATTCTAACGAGTCTAGTCACACAGTTGCAGTCATATTTGTCGTCAAAATCAACAATGGTAGATAGCTGTTCGCTCTTGCTTAAATTCAAGGTCATAAACTCCAAGACAATGCTGCAAACACCAGTCAAATTCTACTGTTGGGTCCAAATCCCAACAGTTTCGTCTAATTATAACACATTTTTTGCAATCCAACCAACAACTCTACCTGGTTTGAAGAATATAGATAGACCAAAATCAATGGCCTTCAAAGGCGAATTCTCCTTCTTATTCGCGAACAGAAAGTTTTCAGGCTTCAAGTCTCTATGAATAACTCCTTGCTTGTGACACAACTGCACCACCTCCACAATCGTCCTCGTCACCGCCGCCGCAGCTCTCTCTGTGTAATGCCCTCTCGCAACAATCCGATCGAACAGCTCTCCTCCTTCACACAACTCCATCACTAAATGCACCGCATTCTCGTCCTCGCACGCCTCTCTCAAGCTCACGATGCTCGAATTCTTCGGCAAATGCTTCATTATAGCAACCTCACGCCTCACGTCTTCGATATCAACCGCAGTCCTCAGCTTCCTCTTCGAAATACTCTTACAAGCCAGCAACTCTCTGCTGCTCCGATCAATACACAGATACGTAACCCCAAACTCTCCGCGACCGAGCTCGCGATCCAGTAGATACCTCTCTTCAATATTCTCTTTCGCCACGTCCGTTAGCACCGTGATCGGAGCTTTCTTGCCGGAGCCGGCGTCTTTCTTAGCGTGATCATTACCAGAAAAGCTCGATTTCACGTCTTCTCTGGCAACGGCCGCCGGAGATCTACAGCAATTCCCCATAGAAAGCTTGAATCGTACGGATCTAGCGAGCTAGGGCTTCAGTGTTCACATTCTAGAAGTGAAACCCTATCACACCAATGGCAGTGCGAGTGAGTGAAGAGAGAAGAGGGAACAAAATGGAGGGGACTGTGAAATGTTGGAGGTGAACGGCGGGTGACGTTAGCGAAGAAGAGTAGAGTGCGTCGTCTTTTTCGATAATGTTATATAATAGTAAATAAACGACATGTTACCGAATTTTAATTGTCGTTTTGGATTGTTTCCGTGACTTTTGTCAGCTAAACGGTACGGTCCGTGGGAAGAGGGGGAGAGAGAGCGGTTTAATTGTCTGAATTACAAGTGTTTTTAATTATTTTAAAATTTTAGATTCTCGTGGACAAGAATGTGTTGGAATTTAGATTATAATACTGAGGTTTTTGCACCTAAGCCCCTTTCTTTTTGTATATTTCCATTACTAACCCGACTTTTGTTAACTTTTTTTACTTTTTTTCATTTAATTTTTAAGTTTTTAAAATTTTCAATTAAGTATTATAATTTTAAAATTTTAGACAATTCAGTTTAAAAAATTATTCTTATTAATATTTTATTGATGTGAATAATATAAAAAATAAATACTAACATTTTAAAATGTTACATGACATATTTTTTAATATGATTTCTTAAATATTAATAAGATGATGTATTTGATGTAAAAGAATTAAAAATTATATTGACAAAAATGAAAAATTATATAACTCCTTAAAATATTATTTTTCACCTGATCTGTAAAATATTAATAAAAATATTTTTGGGGTTATCTAATTTTTAGAAGTTTAACTACAAAACTTAAAAATTTAGACTTTAAAATGAAAAAAATAAATATACTTAGAAATTGCATGAATAAAAATTCATAGAGTAGCTATAATTATAAATTAATGGAAAGTTGTATTTACAATTATAATTATAAAAAACAAAATTTTTCCTTTTATATATTATTTTATTTGATAAAATTTTAAGCTCAAAACAAATTTTTAGGAATGTCAAATTTGAGCTAGTAACTAAACAATTATTTTAAAAACGACATCATTTTTTATGTTTTTCTTTTAAAAAATATAATAAATCTAGTTAACACGGACCAAACCACGTCTCAACCTATCCTGACCTTTTGTGCCACGAGTCGTGTTCTTTTTTTTTGTATAAAGGGAGAAAAACAGAAAGGTTACATAATAAGTCTGGGGAAGCAGGTCTCCGAAATATCCTCGTTAAGGAGGCGTTGGCACCCAAGAGGTGTAGTATTAAAAAAGGTAAGACCGACAGTAGAATTATCTACATGAGCCGCAAGCCAGTCCGCACATCTGTTGTTCTTTTGATAAACGTGCCGGTGAACAACAGTCCAATTTCGCATGAGAAATTCATGGACACCCGTGACAATGGGGTTAAGTGCCTGGGAACAATGAACCGATGATGAAATGAGCTGGTGCACCGCGAGAGAATCCAGCTCCAGTTCTACTCGGCAGAAGCCCAGGTCCCAGGCTAACGTAAGTCCGGTATAAACTCCCACAAGTCGTGTTCTTTTTTTTTGGACTCAGTAAGAAAAGTACACGAAAATTAAGCTACAGTACGGGGAAACACAACCCCTAAGCTATTAACACAACATTTACGCTTTTAACTTTAGAATTGTCATTTCGTCCTATTAGAGCTTGTTTGCGTTGATTGCTTGTCCTTTTTGTGTTATTAATTCAAAAATTTTAGTTTTGAATAGAGAAATTTTAGTTATGTGCTACAAATATCAATTATATCAAGTGTTTCGTCCGAACTAGTTAATTTAGGATTAGTTATAAAAAATCATAAATTTTACTCAATTTTATAATAAAAAAAACTCAGTAATAATTTCATTAACGCAGGTCTAATTTTAAAAATTTGTGATAATATGTTTTAATTTTCAAGTTTTAGCAAAAATAGCTTGATATTTAATTTTTCGTTAATGTGAATAATGCGAAGAGCCATGTCAAATTAGTATTTTTGTCACATGATTATCATTTATTTTATTTGTCTTATGTATAAATTTTATTATTTAATAAATTAAAAACATAAAATACTCTGAAATAATTATGAAGTAAAACATACGAAAGAATGTATAATTATTTAATATTTTTAATTTATTAAATAATAAAATTAATGTGTGAAACAGATACAATATGTGATAATTATATGACAAAAATACTAATAACAGATAACTTAATGTTATGGTGTTTTTATTAAAAATTGAAAGTTGAAGTATTTTTACGACACTTTTTAAGTTCATATCAATATTACGAGGTTGAGTAAAATTTAGGTTTTTTTTCAATTGACCCAATAATTTATTTAAAATATATAATCTATAAATTATTATATATAATATACAGATAATTGAGTTTTATCTAAGGATGACAATTAACCAGCTCATGAGCTTAGATTTAGGTATTTTTAATAGGCCGGTTAATGGGTAGGCCCAGGCTCAGACTAATCCGAGGCTCAACTATTCTAAGCAAAGTAATATCATTTTACTTAGTAGAATTAGGCCTAAGGTAGGCTTACGTCTTGGCACCAGATCCGGACTCAATTTAAAAAAATGCTATTTTATAATTTAAAATTTAAAATTTTATTTTAAAAATTGACAAGACTCTCCCATAAGTCAGCTAATTATCATCCCTAGTATTTTTTAAAAATGAAAAGTAATTGTGATTATAGTTGAACTAAAACTTCGTTACAACGAATTTAAGGCTTTAAGTCTATCATCACATTGCAATATGACCCAAGAACAAAACTTCCTACAGAAAATAGTATGACTATCTGCATAATAGATAACAACATGAAACAATTATAGACACTACTGAAGTTTTATCTTTATAAGAAAGCTCATTCACCATTTCTGGTATTTGAGATTTTGCTTTCTCTTTCTATCAGATTTCCTTTTTGCAGATTTGGATTGCACGCAAAAATCGTTAGTAATGTTTGAGACATGAACAATAGCTAGTGAGGTATCACTGTTATCCGTTTATTCGATATCCCTTGTCCCCTGACTCTTAGTTTGCCTAACAATTACATCTGAAATCAACATGTTGGCCCAATCTATTTGACAATGTTCCCAATCCTTTGTTTTTATCATTATAAAAAGCACAAACACCAAAAAGAATAAACAAGTTAGAGAATTGACAAGAGAAAGATGCCATTTGCTGTCTCTTTTTAATTTAAGATAGGGAGCAACGTGGTCTTAAGTGTTCCTTCTATTTTTATGTGTTGGTTAATCTGAAAAGAGCAGGTGGGTCTCCTTTTTTGACCCTAACGTCCGATTTCCTTATTCCTGATTTGCTTTATCACTAGTTTGTGATTGAAATGATTACATGTGGATTATTAGGAAACCATCCAAATTTTGTAGGCTAAAAGCCGATCAAGACCATGAAACTTGAATTATCTTTGTTTTAGGGTTTTAAATCGTAGAACTTAATTATAATATATTTATAATTTTCTTCTTCATTACTATTTATTGAATTATATTCAAGAATAACTAATTTTAATGCATTTAACATTTTAAGTTTTTTTATTTTAGTGCTTATATTTTAAAAATTTTCAATTATCAATATTTTATAAATTTAACAAATCAATTTAAAACGTTAATTTTGTTAAGATTTTACTAAGTTTGCTAACAATTTTTTTTTCATTCATAACATGTAGGCGTTTACGTGAAAATTTAATTATCAAATAATTATGGGCTAAAAGGATTTCTTTAAACAAATAAATAAAACACTAATAGAATTGACGTTTTTAAATAAGTTGTTAAAGTTATGCAAGATTGGTCATTTAATTAAAATTTTTACAAATTTGCGCACTAAATTAAAAAATCTTAAAATTTTGAATTTTTATATTTATATCATTAATAATATCATTCAATTATATTTCTCTTTTCAATTTTGACTTCAATCTTAAAGGGTATATTATGCTTTAGTTTTAGAACGAGTACAAATAACTCAAAAAAATATTTTCTTATTTTAACATTTTAATTAAATCAATTTGGATCATTGAGGTCGGATCAAGTTAACTCTTTTATACTTAATATTGGCTTTAATTTAAATTTTCATTAGTGAATTCAAGTTGAACCTGGTGAACTAATTATTTCTCATATCTAATGTTTGGTCAAGTTAGTCTTACTTAGGGTTCGATGGGTTACGGGCGAGCAGGGCCAATCCAGCCCATCATATATATTTTTTAAAAAACATTAAAAACAACGTTGTTATAAAATTAACAATCAGGTTGATCAATATAAACCACTACAAGAAAAATGGCAAATACCGACGGAAAATACCGACCGAATTGGGTAACATTCGGTCGGTAATATAATTTGCCGACGGTGTAGGACGACGGAGAAGTTGGTCGGCGATATCGCAGTCGCTAATTTTTACCGACACTATAAAGTTTCGGTCGGTAATTATTTACCAACCGAAGCGTCGGTAGAAAACTTCCGACGGATCCGTCGGAGTTGTATACCGACCGAACCGTCGGCATAACCTCCGACGGAACCGTCGACGGGTATGAATGTAATTTGCCGACGGTCCGTCAATAATTTTGCAGACGGTTCCGTCTCTAATTACCGGCGGAACCGTCGGTAATTGGTTGAATATTGTTTGTTATATTGGTTGAATATTGCCAATCTTGCCAAAATTACCAAGTGGATCTTGTTTAATCGCTAAAATAACCTACAAATCGCAGTGAATAACAGTTGAATAACTAATTAAATTTTGATTCCAATTTTAACAAATTAAAATTGATCGTAACATATGTTGAAGAGTTCTGAACCATCGGAAAATGTTTGGAGAAA
>JANZLH020000075.1:572497-586403 GCA_026770325.2 Erythroxylum fimbriatum
TACTCAAGCTACTTATGGTAACAAACTAATGCTAGAGATCTGCCTACTAATAACAGCTGTACAATCTGATCATTATATGTAGAAAGTAAATAACTATAAGATATGATTAAGTTCCCGTGATTGCTGATCTGATATCGCTAACAGAGGCGCTTGTATTTGGTTTTTCAGCGTGGACAGTCTTTTTTTCCTCCTCTCGTACTCATAGCACGGCCTGTACACAGGGAAAGCACATTTGTTACAGACAGCAAAGAGCTCTCCATCAACTGCAATCTCAATCTCATCCCCATGACACACTTGGCCACTTAGTTCTTTAACTGATTTGATTCTTGCATTCGCATCAGCATTAATGAGCACAAACTCATTTGTGAGACCCAGCAATTAGTTGACCACCGGTATTCATAATTGGGGTTGCTCAGTTCCCCCGAATCAGAAACCAAATCAACAAGAACCCAAGTCAAAACCGAGTTCTCCAACAAGTCAAAACAGTCCAATTACGCATCCTAGAACCCAAAACCCACTTCAAAACAGTCTTTTCCAACAAAATCAAAAACCAAACCAAAATAAGATGCGCCAAAACACAGCTGTAGCTTTCTTTTGCTTGCAGCAATTTCTTTCAATGAAATTTGACCAAAACAAAAGCAAACCCTCTTCACTCCTCTTCAAATCTCAAGCAGTAAAGAAGAAGATGGGGGTGTGTTTCTTGATATTGACACTGAGCACCCCTTTTTAGAGAGAGAGAGAGAGTTCAAAAAGAGAAGGAGACAGATGGCACGGGGGTATCCAGTTAACGTTGACTTGATCAACTTTAATATTTTTTAAATATATATATTTTTTTTTTGAAAAGTAAATATTATTATTGTAATTATTAACTTCAAAATGTTAGAATTAAACTCAATCGATAAAAATATTATGATCAAAAGTAACCATTTTGCTTATATGTAAATAATGTTTTCAGTGTGGAAACATGATTTGAATTGATCCACTGGCCATAATATTATCTTAGTCCAAGAACAAGATCAACATGGATCAGAGCCCATGTTTTGTTGGTGAAAACCCTAGAGAGCTATCTATTTATAGAGTATAGGCGCTTAACGAAACTTCACCCGAAATCGCGAGTTTGTGAGGTAATCGACCGTCGGTTTTTAACTCGTTGGATCGTAGTATCTCATCTAAGGTATAATCTGACTACTTAAGACATGTTTTGGTCTGACAACGTTTCTGGGTTTTGATGTTTCTGTTTCGAGGGATCAGTTTATTTAGAACTGCATTTTGTATCCAATCTAGGGTTTGATTTGTAAACAGAAAGTTCATGACTTTTTTCGTTCGATTCATCTGTAGAACTGAAGCTTTAATTGTTTCTGTTTGATTTTGCCTCTGTAATAGAGATAGTTCAAGGGCAATACCATGGCAGGGGGCAATTTCGTCCACAGGGTCATGTCATATGTTGTAAACGAACTTATTGTCAGTAGTCTTGCGAACAGGTTAAAGCTTTGCTCTTGTCTATCACTTTGTTGATTTCCCTGGGCAGGATTTGTACTGTTGCTAATTGGTTTCTTGTCTGGTTTTGGTTTCATTTTCACCTGTTGAGCTTGATCTTTTTGGGGTTGGATAGGGCCAATGAATATACAGTCCGTCCCTGTTAACCGCCTCGGTGAAGAATCAATTGCATACTTAATTATATTACTAGTTATAGTAATAATATGTGATCAAATTCCTTTCCTAATACCCTACCCTCAGAAGAAGTGGAATCCTTAAGGCCTTCTTGAAACATAGATGTTTTGCACATTTTCCCGATTGCCAACATGCTATTCTCATAGTATGGACTTTTTTAAAAAATTTGTATAACAAAATGATATGACTAAATTCAAAGGATCTTTCTGTGTTTCATCTTTCCACTGAATTTTTTGACTTTATATTCATAACTTATTCACTATAATCACCATTTCATTCATTATCCATTATAGTAATTTATATATGGTATTGTACTTTTAGAATAGTATTAGATACTATAAGTCTTTTTTTTTAATATATCAGCTTCTTTCTCTGACCTTGAGGATTACTTAACTTGTTCCTCATTGGTTCGTTCAATTGAAGCAAAAGCATGACATATTCTCCCTACTAGTTTTTAGTCTGCATTGTGATTAGTTGTGCATTGCAGCATATTTGGATATGAAAAATAATCTGTTGTAAAACTGTTTTTCTTGTATTGTAGATGGCTGCGATACGTTGCATTAGTCTGTATATCTGTTTGACTTTCTTTGATTTTTGGTTTTGGGGATTATGTAATAAAGAGTTTCTTAATTCCTATTATGAAGTTTAATGACCTCTTGACTTGGTCATTTGAAGCTTCAATTCTAGGCTGGTGGGATTAGCCCATTCCCAATTAGTTTGCTCCCTGAAGCGAAACGATCTCAAAACTTCAAAGATATACCTACAGATTCAACTATTATTTCCTGCTGGTACAGAAGTTTGAGAAAATTTTGCATAAGTGAGCAATATTTTCCCCCTTTTCATGTAAAGTTGCCTATGATGACTCTGTAGGCTTGTAAAGATTGTGGAAATGACCACATCAATTGAAAACCTAACGAGCTGAGGCCTTGTGTTTCGTCTTCTCTTTTTATCTTTTCTCCATTGCACATTGCTATTTCGTTTTGTTAATCAGCAAATATACTAATTTCTAATTTGTCATACGGACCATTTTGTTCGGTGGATAGCTGAGATCAAATTCTTTGTCTGTGTACTACGGTTGTGTTTGCTGCTGAGGAACTAGAAATTATAGATTGGATATAATCTAGTCCCGTCTTGTATTTGCAGTCCTGCATTCCAGAGGTTTGCAGTCAGATCATCTAGAAAGATAGAGGACGTCTCCAAAATTGGTATGCTTATCTGTATCTTCTAGTATGAATTTATTAGTTCCAACTGTATCGACGACTGCCAGTCCTGATGTTATTGAGCGATTTTTTGTTAATGTAGCCAAGAAGAAGAAGCAGGAACTTGCTGAGCAAGTTAAAGATATCTCCAAAAACTTAGAGGTGAAATTTCTATTGAGTTTGATACCTGAGGATGTATCGTCTTTCGCTTATTTTCTACTAATATTTACATCTTACGTCTTGTTCAGCAATCGTTCAAGGGCCGATGATGCTGAAAAATGCAGGAGAGTTACATCAAGAGGAATCGGCCTAAGGAAGAAAGCCCATTTTGTAAAGTAGAGGGTGATTACAAGTTATCGAATTGTTGAACGTTAGATAACATTAATCATTACGTATATAAATCAGTTCTAGTGATACCTTTTAAGTGTTCTTTTAACAGATGACCCGTTTCCCAGAATTCCACATGAAATGCTATTAAAAAACAGATCACACACATCCTGAGAACTTCTGTGAGGTTGAAACACGACTATTTGCTCTTGTAGCTTGTGTTTTAGGTATACAGGATCTGTTAAGTCGTATCAAATTTTGATGAATCGTTCATCCGTCTCACGGGTTACATGGCCTTGTGTTATCATAAGCTTTTTGTTCATGACACTCATTAAGCTGTTGATTTTGAATTAAATCATTCCATAATGATGGAATATGTTCAAAATGAACTATCAGCAGATCCTATTCTTCTTCAAGGAATGACGAAATAGAAAACAGGTATTCAGAGACTTAAAAGGCTTAAGAGATTACAGCCACCGTATTTGTTGTCAGAATTTGATGAAAGCAGACATAAGGAAGCCAACACAAATTAAACTCTTCCAAGGTATTACATGGTTCGATGATATCCAAGTGGCTCTTATAAGCATGATTTTGAATTTCGTACCGGGCAATATGTGTCATATGGGCTAAAGAATGGTACGAAATAGGAGTACTTATGTTTCAGGTGTAAATATCGGTTTGCAACGACCTGTTTTGTTTGCTACCGATTGGTATTTATAACATCGATTATATACCGATCAGTATTGAAAATTTTGAAAAATGTACGGACTAATTTGTTAAATTTTCAAAAAAATTTAAAAATTTAATTAGTAATAATAATTATATGTTAAATAAAAATTATAAATAAATTATTTTAATTTTTTATGTATTTTTTTTTATTCGAGAAACCCTACAGGCGGGTCAAGCGGGCTCACCTGTCAGAGGACCAAGTGGCTACACCCCAACAGAGGGCCAAGCGGCTACACCCATCATAGAGGGCCCCACTAGTTCTTCATCCATAGGTAAAACCCCAACTTCTCCAGGCTCTTACAAGAGGGACTAGCAAGGAATCGAACCTGGGACCTAACCGAAGCCAAGCTCCGCTCTCAACCATCTAGTCACATCCCTTGAGGGCTTTTACGTAATATTTATTAATAAAGTATTAATAAAAATATTTTTAAATTTAATTATATTTATTAATAATTATTATATTAATTTTATAAATTAAATTAAATTAACATATTTATAATTTTAGTGATAATTAATTTTAATTAATTAAATTTATAATATATTTAATTAATAGTAAATTAAATAATATATTTTTATTTTATGTTTCAATTTTACTTGATCGTTTCCTTGTCATAAACTCTTATCGTAAATTATAATAATTTAAGAATTAAGAATATTTATTATTCTTATTATTGAATATTTTTTATGTAATTATTATTTATTATATAATAAAAATTAAAATTGTAATATTTTAAATAATTTATATTTTCTTAATTATATATTTGTATAATAATGATTCTTTTTTATATAAATTATAATTATTATTTATTTGTGAAATATTTGAAAACTATTATTTTTCATATTAACTGTGATTATTATTTATTATTTTAATTTTTAGAGACATGTTTAAAAATATACAATACAACTGTACAATATGACAATAAACTATTTTGTAATTTTTAAAAAAATCTAAATACTACTTTACAAATTTAAAAAATTACCCGAAAGTCCGAAACGGTACCCGATTCTAACAGTACTAGTATAATACTATAATAGAACCCAATCTAATGCTAAATCCATTACGCCATTCGCAACATTGCTTATAAGTTACAGGTAATATAATTTCATATAACTTTGATGTATTACTGTTGCCCCAACTGGGCTATAACTTCTCGCTTTTAACTATTGCACTTATACAAGGTTGGCCTTTGAACTCCAGAGTTGCCGATTGCAGGCTTAAATGACCTTAGTTCTCGGTTTCATCGTTGAAGTATGCAATCTCTGTCTCTCCTGTCAGTTCGCCCCTCTGATGCACATCGAAGAAATACTCACTGCCTGGAATGATGATAAGACCATTCCATACAATTCAGGCATATGAAAAGTTATTTTAAGGAAGAAATGGGAAGCAGAAGTACCGTCATATTCATATGACAAAACATAGGCTATGCGCCAAAGGAAATCTTTTGCCGTTTACGTGTCCACTACTTCAGGAATAACGGCCTTGCCGAGATAAACTTGCTGCATCTCATCTCTCCAGATCTGCAAGGAAAGCATCTCATTGTCTCAATATCATTAGAAGCAACAAACATTTAATAGCGTTCCAAGATTATGCGTTAACAGAAGTGGTAAGGATGAGCAAAAGCAAATGAGAAACAGAGGGAGGTGTTGAGTCAAGGAGCAGATATATGAACGGTGTTGAGAGAATCAGATTGGAATTTCGAAGACTCTGAATGTTCTCCTGGACTATGCAAGTAGATCATGATATTTCTTGGAGGTTCCATCAAGAAAACCCATTGTTACATATTGTGCTTATACAATCGCACTACTAATTAAAGTAGGATTAAAATTAGTACACGCTCACTCAGTAAGAAATCATGCCCTCACCGTTTCACGAAATTCCAACCGAATATGAGGCACATTTGTTTTGTGAATATCATTTCCATCTGGTCCTCTCTTGTAGTATTCTTTCCCAATCCAATGAGACTGTAACATGGAATTCAATTGCTTATTTCATGAGAACTTGCATTTTCTAGATTCTACGATCTTTTATCCAGAAGGAAATAGTGAACATAGCTTTGTTTTCAATTCAGAAATAAAAAAGAACATACCTTTAAAGCATGTGAGAAACCTGATTGGTAGACTGAATTCCGAGCAATCTCACATATATCACAAGAACTCAACTTCCAAACCTGCTTGGAATGGCACTTCTTAGTGGATAGTTAAGAACGTAAGAGATATTTAGTTTCAGGAAGATAAAGAGAACTCACAGAAGCAGCTATGCTATATTCTTCCACAAGAGGTTCTTTTGTAAGGTGGATTTGAAGAGGATCATCGGTAGAAAGGGAAACATTGAGGCCCCGGAGAAAAAACATAGGGAACGGGTTCCGGTGGTAGTCCAAAAACAAGGAATTGTTGCTCAAAGGAGACATGGCCAGGCCAATCTGATAGAAGGAACATTGATCACCATGACAACCAAATACCACGTAATAGTCTAATTGAAAAAATAAATTGTCAACAAAAAGATCATAAGAATTAACTGGAAACATTATTTACCTGAGCCAAATAGTATAAATACTGAAGTACAGGTGATTTTCTCAAATTGATCCCATGTGCGATATTATGAGCCGTGAGAAAAGTTGCAGCGAGGTGGTCAATGTCACCAGCCTGAATATCAGACATGTGAGGCAGCCAGAAAAAACAAAAACCTGAATGAAGTAGAAAAGTACCTCTCCAGTATGTGGACGGAACTTTATGGTTGTCATGCCCTTTGACTCTCGAAACTGAAAAGCAAGATTGTCAAAGCTAAGCAATAGATACCTCAAGCTTGACAATAACAGGTTCAAACTTAGTGAGAAACAAATGATAGACAAGAGTGTTATACCGCATTTCAAATAGAACTAACGATAGAGGACCTGTAGTTGAGATAAAAACCACAGACCTTATTTAGAGTGTAGAGGTTGGCATAGCAGTAATAAACATAGTATGAAAAGGCAGGGTTGAACACATTGGTCCATTGAGCTGGTGTAGGCATATGCTTTGTGGGGCGTCGTTCAGGCTTGCTTTCATCATCAACCAAATCCAAGCCAACAACCTAATTATTCGGACAAAAGAAGTCAAGCAAACCATATACAGGCCTTTCAACCCATCAGTAAAAGCCAGGAATCTAACAATATTTTCTAGAACCAAGGAAGAAGAGTCTACATTGAAGAGTAATTTTAAGAAGTAGCAGAGAAAAATAACAATTGAAAAGTTGATTAACTAGAGACCTTATTCAAGCATCTCTGCCAATTATATACTGTCTTCAAAATAACAGCATTTAACTTATAAAATAGGTTACTACTCCATATTCAATTTAAAGACATCAACCTTAGAGCCGATGGTATTAGGAATGGCAATGGTCAACAGGCTAGGCCCGGGTTGATAGGGCTTCAGGTTGGACATAGATCTGGGTACTGCCCTGAAAGGCCAACTGGCCCCAACCCTCTACCAAAATGACTCCGTTTTGGTAGCAGCCGGACTGGGCTTCAGGCCATAGGCAGTGGATGTCAGACAAGACCAGACCGGCAAAATAAAAATAGATCACCAGGGCCAAATAAGTGGGCGTACCTGTTTCAAGAAAACATGCAACTGTGGATGTGAATCTGGATCCACAGAAACCTCAAAAAGAGGGATAAAGATATTGTCAAGAATATTCTGAAATGATGTCACAATCCCCATTTCCTTGTAAACATTGTATAGTCTTGGGAGCTGAAATAACACAAAACACAAATAAACACGATGATTAGATGCTTTGAGGATACATATTGGAAGCATCTGTATGGATGAGTATCATCAATGGGGAAAGAGAAGTGAAGATTATGACCAAGAGTTGAAATTGAACGTAATTGTATGCTTTTAAATATTCCTCTTCGCTAAACCTGAAGAGTGGTGGAGGTGATTTAGGGAGCCCATATGATAAAGTGTTTAAATATCTTCTCACAGCAATAAAATAGGAAACAATGACAAAAGTGTAAAGAACATGGAATGATTAACGTATGTTGGTAATATACCCATGCTAACGCACACAGGACCTTACAACATTGTGCACAAAAACAATCCTCCCTTTCCACATATGATCACATGATTACTTCCAATAGAACATCAAGCAGAATTGCTGCCATACCTGAATTAACCAAACAACATTCTCACTGTACAAGTCGTTATTAACTATCCAGCTAGCTAGTTGGTCCCACTCACTTTGCTTCCTGCCATATATTGATATCCGATATTCTTCCATCTACAGTAAAATCATATGCCCGTTAAAAAAATCCATCTTGAAACGTACATTGAGGAAAATGAGCTCATTCATATGTCTTAAAGAAGCAGTTAGACACTTTAGAAACGTTAACCTTTTGTTGAACGAGGACTTTGCTAAATGTTGGGACAAGATGGGAAGCCAGGAACTCTATGTCAATTTAGAGAAAAGGATATCCATTAGGTGCCTTTAAATACTTGTGAAACATTAGAAAGGGCTGCTTTGTTGGTGCCATATATGAAAGAAGATCACCTTATAATCAAGAAATGCACAGGTCCAACCAACAGATTGACCAAATCTATGAGCAAGTAATATATCAAGTATTATCTGACCCCCAATATTGTTAATAATACATAGACACCTATCATATACAAACTACCAATGCAACTGTTTAAATTCTCGAAACTAAAAAGTTTCCTTTTCCCAATCTTGATCCCCGGTTCAGTTAACTACTTTGAACTCAAATTAACTGGACTACCACACAGAGAGAACTCCCTACCTCCCTTAGCCAGAAAACAAATGTTTTGAGGAAACACAAGCAAGTCCAAGCTCTATAGTGATGCCACTAAAAATTTTGATTAGTAATGCATCCACGACAATATATAGATTAGGAAATTTGTAGCCATGTTCATCTATAAAGACTAAGAAGAAAAATCCAGCACCTGATATTTACTGGCAGCAAGATCAGAAAATACTTGTTTTGTTAGCTCACCAAGGAAGCGACCTGCTCATGAATGACGGAAGCAAGTTTACAGAATAAGTTAAGCAATCATATAATTAAGAAAATAGAAAAAAAGCTAAAATTTAACCAGGAAAATTTAGCACTGGAGAGATAAGTAACTTGACCTAAATAACCAATAAAAAAGAAAAGCAGCATGCAGTTTAGAAAGCAACTTATTGAGAGAAAATGGAAAGAAAGAAAGAACTAATCCTCCTGAAAATTGAATCAATCGGTAAATTTCATTTCCAGAATGACACAGACGATCTTCTAACTGGTGCTATCTTTTCCATAGTTATGGCCCCTGCTTGGAAGGATTGAAACTTCTACCACAATCCTCTCCTCAACTCTCCTCTCCTCTCCTCTCTCACCCATCACCAACCCCCAACTCAAAATGCAAGTGGAAGTATGATTAAGCTAAATGTACCTTGGATAAGATTATCTTGCTTGAGGAAAATTTCCCTGAGCCTACTTTGGCCACAGGGATTGTACTTAAGGTTGAACTTATCGAAACGATGAAAAGTGCTCTTGTCCGCATGAACATCCAAAAGATCAACGTTTAAATCGTACCTGTTGAAACAATAGTGATTTGAATACATCCTGCTTTCTGAAAACTAAAGAAAAATAATAATAACAGAATCCTATACCCTGTCAAGTCCAAGCTCTCGAACACTTCTTTCAACGTCAAGTATCTCCCATCTCGAAATATGACAACCTGAAAGTCATTTAAGAAAGTTTAAAAGTATTAACAAATGAACCATCAACACTTCATTCACGTATATGTTTGTTACAAGTCTAAGCACAAATAAAATTTTCCATGAAAATAAAAACACTAGTCAATTTGTTTTTGTCAGCTTGCTCTTTGAGAAAAATCAAAAGAGAACCCACATCCCACTGCCCAAACCCTCCACAAGTTAAATCAAATAAGAAAATAATACCCCCATCAGAAAATGAAAAAGGAAAAAAGGAAAGGCAATGGGATGAGCATATCCAACACATACCTCATCTGGCTCTTTCCTCAATTTTGACTTAATGAATCTCAAAAGATGTTTCTGATTCATGCATGCAGAGTGATGAACATGTGTATCAACTTTTCTGACATTATAAAAGTCACGATGTGGAGCACTTTTTTGAGCAAGGAACTCTCTGTCCGCATTAAGCATCAAATGAAGGTTGAACTTCTGAAAGTTTCAAAGCAAGTAGGATGTCAAAAAGCTAATGTTTATAAGTGACTCAATCAAAACTTGCCAGGTTCAAATTGCAGGGAAGAGCTTTACTTGTTCCAGAAGGTTCAGTCTATGATGGCACAATGTTCTGATATTCCCAACCGCAATAACTCGAAGTATGTGATGCAAATCAGTGAAGAAGGTAGTTGCATCAGCAACAGGAAAAAGCTCTTCCTTGCCTAGAGAAGAAGGTCAAATAATAAAATGTGAACACATAATAGCTTGGAATATAATTAATGAACCATAAAAAGAATTAAAAGAGCAAGAAGACTGGTTCTTGTGGCTTACAGTCTTTGTTTGGATAGACATGAATGACCCCATCTTGCATCTCAAAATAATGCTGAGAAGAAATGGGAAACGAATAAGAAAAATAACTGATGATACTTTGTAACCAATATACAAATACCAGAATTAATCAGATGGACTTACATCAGACTTTCCCTCTGGTGTAAAGGCAAATGGTGCTGGATTTCGTTTTGGTGTACAAGGGTCAAAAATGACTTCTTTCTCCCACGGAGCAATAGTTTCCCTAAACAGGTATCTCTTTCGCAATTCAAGGCATTCTTGAAGAACTACATAAACCTCTACTTCATCAGCCGATGGCACCTCTGTTCCAAATTTATATCAGAAAGAAAAATATAGCAGCAAATTTTGATGTTAGATTCAGCATTAGAATCATAAATGAAATCGAGCACTTTGACAAGTAACAAGTAGACTACTATAAATCAATTGAAGAAAGAAAAGAAGGGGTTTTAGGAAGGTGGAGAATGTAAATGAACATGTATGTACTGATAAATTGAAGATTTATTCACTTAAACAAACAAAAAGCTTTCTGTCCCCATTTAAATTTACTGTTTGTAAGTTGCCTATAATTATTATCTTGCAATAACCATACGATTACAAGCTGATAATAGCACAGTAAAAATTGTAGACATGGTTGAGCAAGCTTTAACAAATTTTTTGAGGCGCATACTATTTCATACTTTTGACAAAAGAGGGCATGCCAAACAGAGATAGAAGGCATTAGATACCATTGGGGGTAATTTCAAGTCGAGCAAATGTCTCATGCTCAGGTTCTTTCCTCAGAATATCAGCTGCAATAGGATCAGGCTGAACACCATGGAGGTCACCAGAGACACTATGGGATCGGATCATGCTTGAAGCAGCTATGGAGATTTGCTCTGTATTGGCATTAGTATGTTCCAGAACCTAGATATGTGAAGTGGATGGCAATCCCACAACTCCTCAGAAACATGCAGCATTAATATTCAAAGAAACTAATCATGACAAATTGAGTAACGACATCGAGAGGGAGATTCAACTTACAACATTCCCATTCGTATGAAAATATGTTGGTTCAAATTTACCACTGTCGGTCATATTGTCTTCTTCATCTGATCCTTCCACACTCTCAAAGGCACTGGCACTGGCACTGGCAACGGGAGACTTTGGAGAAGTTGGTTTAAGAAGGCTTCCACCTCTCTTGGTATGGGCAAGAGATTTCCCTGCAAATGACCAAAGCTTCAAGTACTTAAAAGGAACAATATCCCACCAAAAAGATAAAATGAAAAACAGTCATAAAACCACAACCAATTTGAAAATTTCAGTGCCCTTGTCTAGGAGAAAGGAATGGGAGAAACAGTTTATTTTAAAGTATGGACTGAAGCAACCGTACAGAAATTGTAAAGTACAGTGAAATTCAGCGGAAGTACACTTATGCATGCTCAAACAATCAATTAGTCTCTACCAGAGGATTCATACATCACTTCTGTTAAACCTGCATGTTCAGAGTCCAGTTTCATCCGAGTCCTCTTTACCATTCTTGATTCTCCTGATTTTCATGTTTATACATTAATCAAGCTTGAATTTTTCCATTAATGGCTGCTCCATATGGTAGAAAACAGAAAAACCGATAAAGTGTAAGCTTGCACATAAATGTTGATCGTCTGTGCCCATGTACGTCATATCTATAAGCTACATTCACAAGAATCATATTGATAAAAGCCCGAGTACATGTTATACGCTAAGTATCCAGAATATTCGTAAAAGCTTCGTTCGGCATTTAGCTAATTGACTACATTACTATGTGATTAACGTAAACTTCCTAAAAACAATATATTGTCACGCAACTACTTGACTACATTGTTTGAACACTAATATCAGAGCCGCCAATTTCAAGCCGTGTTTTTATCACTCCGGCGAAAAGTCCAACATGGCCATACCTTCAGGCAACATATGCAGCCTCGGCAGCTCCGGCGGAATACCGTCAACGTGTAACGAACCGTTACGCTTCTCCTTCCCCTCAATTCCACCGCAGGAAATGGCGGTTACGTCGGGGAGCGACGTCGAGGCCCGTCGGTAGTAACCGTTCCCCCTCTTCCGGCCGCCGCCACAGCCATGATTCCTCCGCCTCCTCAAATGCTGCGGCGACGGCGAGCCTCCCTCGAAGTTCTCCTCCCTCTCCCTATCCCTCTCCACCGTCTTCGCGAACTCCAGAAGCTGCGTTAGGGTTTTCCGGTGCATGTAGTATGCCGAAACTGCCACGAGCGAAGCTCCGACCATCGCGGCCATAGCTAGATGCATCGCATAAGTGTCCATCGCTGTCTCTCTCTCTCTCTCTCTCTCTCTCCCCCTCTCTACTGAGTATTATCACCGAACTTCTAATGAGAGAACTGACGAAACTGCAGAGAGCTTCGAGCCAGAGCTAACAGTGCTCTGTCCTTTCTTTTTTATTCAAGACAAGTACGATTTCTTCCGCTATTTATAGGCTTAAATCGCACATATTCGCTTTCTTTTTTTATTTTGATTTGAAATTAATATTCGCTTTCTTACTTGCCAGCCGTTGTCATTTCCCTCTTGTTGTTGTCGTTTAATCAAAGATTTACGGTAATTAAGTTATTAAAGTTTAAATTTTTTTATTTTTTATTAGAGTAAATTACATATCTCTTCTTTAATTTACATTCGCTTCCATCTTTAAAATTTTTCTAAAAATTCTTTTTAATTTTTTAAAAATTTCTTAAACTTTATTCAAAAAGTAACGACATTTATAGCTGAAACGACGACGACGACAACAACCAGTGACAAAGCCAAAAATTTAATATAGGCGATCCAAATATTTAATTTTTTAAAATTTTTGGAGGGCTCAATATACTACGGAGCTCCAAATAACTCCTTATGTATTGTGTGTGTGTGTATATATATTGCAACGAGTGTTGTTGAAAAATGTTGCAAAAGAACAATCCTATATACACTGTACACGACAACTTTATAACTACAACTGCGTGTTCCAAGAATATGCCTACATATATATAATTTTGGGGGGCCAGAAGTGTCTCCGTCTCTGACAACAACACTTAGTACAAATTCCGCTGAAACGTGAAGTCTGAAAAGGTCCAATAATACATAACCTTATCATTTTCTTTTTTTACAAGATAAAGTAAACGAAATAACACAAACAGTCTAATTATCGCAGTGTTTGCGGTACAAAAAGCTGTGTTGGTCATGACACATGTGGGCCCAGACTGACGTCGGAGGCTCCTGGAGATAGCGAAGGCCCGGCCTGGCCATGGCTGCAAGAGAGGCTAAACAATCTGCACTCTGGTTGCCTTCCCGAAACACGTGTTAGAGATGCATTTCCCATGGTTGACGCAGTAGCGCGCAGATACCTGCCACCAAATGGTAGAGACTAGGGATGGCAATGGGTTTTCAACCCGATCCATATCCGTACTACCCGACCCTAAAAAATGGATATGAATGTTAAAAA
>JANZLH020000075.1:597383-611574 GCA_026770325.2 Erythroxylum fimbriatum
AATCAATTGTCCTGCATTCAAACAGTCTCTGCCTCAATACCTTCCTTCATTGATTACGCTCGAGATCAGGGAAAGTGAGAGACTTGTGGCTTCACTCCCGACAATTCCAAGGATTCTCAACATGAATTTGGGTGATCTGACTTTAAGCAATGGCTATCGACTTTCAGCTTCTAGATCCCAAAGTCCTCTGCTTGAAAGAATAGAGCAACTGGGTTGTTGTGGTCTATTGAATACTTTAGAAGAAGTTACAATTAGGCAGTGTGATTTTTTGAAGTGTTTCCCCTTAGAGTCCTTCTGCAACTTAAAGCATCTACGTATTATGCATTGTCCAAACTTTGAGACGTCTAATGGAAACTATATATCTCTCCTCTCCTTGCATATCATCAATTGTCCGAATTTAGTATCATTTCCTAAAGTGGGACAAAAAACTCCTAATTTGCAAAGACTATTGTTAGAGGATTGCTCAAATTTGAAATGGTTGCCAGAGTCTATGCACTCCATACTCTATTCCCTTGAGGAGTTGATCATTAGGAATTGCCCAAAGCTTGAGTCGTTTCCTAATGGAGGCTTGCCGTTAAAACTACAAAGGCTTGAAATTGTTGGTTGCACTAAACTCATAAATGGACGCAATCAGTGGAATTTGTATTGTCTTCCCTCTCTTTTGCACTTCGTGATACGTGGCTATAGACACGCGGAATGCTTCCCTGAGGAGTCACTACTCCCACCCACACTTACCTCTCTTGTAATCGGGGATTTTCCAAATCTGAAATATCTCGAGTACAAGGGGTATCAGCATCTCACTTCTCTTCAAAGTTTGACTGTTTATAGTTGTCCAGAGCTCCGATTGTTTCCAGAAGGGGGCCTCCCCTCCTCCCTCAGCTCTCTTAGGGTATGGCATTTACAAAACTTAGAATCTCTTGTCAACAGCAAGATTCAACAACTCACTAATCTCAAGGAGTTACGCATCAGCAATTGTCCTAAGCTAAAATCTGTGCCGGAAGAGGGGCTACCTTCCAATATTACCTCTCTTACAATCATGGATTTTGCTGATTTGGAATCTCTCAACTCCAAAGGACTCCAAAATCTCACTTCTCTTAAAGAGATGTGGATCCATAACTGCCCTAAGCTTCAGTCCTTGCCAGAAGAGGGCCTGCCCTCCTCCCTTTCTTCTTTGGTTATCGGGACTTCCCCTTTACTAAAGAAAAGGTGCGAGCTGGAGAAGGGTGAAGATTGGCCCAAGATTTCTCATATCTCCCGCATATATATTTAAATTGGAGTAATTGTATGGTTGAATTAATTTGATTGTGTTGGTGAATAAGATGTACTGGTCTTGCCTATTGTTTGGCTTATCAAAGTCTTGGCATTGGTAAAATTACAAGACAATTAAAGTTAATGTGTTGGAATATGAAACTTTTGCTTTGCTTTGTTATGATTAATTTTCATAAATAATTGATTGATTTGTTTATGTACTTATAAAGAAAGAAGATGCTAATAAGAAGTTGTATGTCTTCTTTCACATGAATTTAGTATATGATGAAGTAGCGAAACAAGATTGGAATTGGAATCAGTGAGTGAAGATAAAATCCCAAATCCCTATTTTAGAGCTTATTAATTATTATGTTGACATCATACATCATTAATTGTTGTCATTATATGTTACATTTAATCCCAATCGATCAATCAATTGCACCAAGACTTAAGAATTCGGCTGGAGTCAATTTTCCAAAAAATTGTCGTCCAATGCTCATGTAGTCATCAAAAGTCTAGAGAGCCTAATTACAAAAACGTTACACGAATTTGAGCTTAAAATTTAATTAAATTTAGTTTGATTTATTAATATTGAATAAGGTATGTCTCAATTTTTATAATTAATTAAATCTAAAAAATTATTCATGTTTAAATTCAAATTCAAATTCAAATGAAATTTATGATTATATAATAATATTATTAGAGATTTTCCGAATATTGTATTGATTCGTACTGAGTTCTATGGCAGATGTATATCCGTGAAGAAGTCATTGGAATGGAATGCCTTGAAGTTTTAAGGTTTGAAAAGATGCTGCAGTGGCAAGAATGGATTATGTGTGAAAATGAAGAGTAACATTTCTATCTCCTTCAAGAGCTCCATGCCTCCACATAATCAATTGTCCTGCATTCAAACAGTCTCTGCCTCGATAACTTCCTTCTTTGACTACACTCGAGACCCATGGATGTGAGAGACTTGTGGCTTCACTCCCGAGAGTTCCAAAGATTCCCAACATGATTTTGGATAATCTGACTTTAAGCAATGGCTATCGGCTTTCAGTTTCTAGATCCCAAAGTCCTCCGCTTGAAAGAATAGAGCAACTGGGTTTGTTCAATACTTTGCAAGAAGTTACAATTCATCAGTGTGATTTCCCCTTAGAGTCCTCCAAGTTAAAGGATCTATGTATTGGTAATTGTTCAAACTTTGAGACGATTAATGGAAACTATATATCTCTCCTCTTCTTAGAAATCAAAAGGTGTCCAAATTTAATATCATTTTCGGAAGTGGCACTAAAAACTCCTAATTTGCAAAGACTTGAGTTAGAGGATTGCTCAAATTTGAAATGCTTGCCAGAGTCTTATTTTGAAAATGCTTAAGCCTGGGTAACCACTCACGAATCTCTACTTCAAGTAACGAAAATGAAAATGATGATTCATGTGAGGTCCCACCAAGGACACGTCATCTGCGTTATGTTCCAAGAAAGAGGTTGCTGCCCAACAAATCTGAAGCCATTACCAATGCTCCACTACTGCGTACTTTCTTATCATTGAGGGCATACGATGACGTTGCTGCAAAGGTAATTTATGATATACTTCCAAAACTTGAGCGCTTACGAGTACTGTCCTTACTTGGGTACCGTAGCATATCAAAGTTACATGATTCAATGGGAAATTTAAAGCATCTTCGACACTTGAATCTCTCTGAAACATCAATCCAAATATTACCTGAATCTTTGTGTTGTTTGTATACTTTGGAAATTTTATTGTTGGTGAGATGTGATAAACTCGTCGAGTTACCTCTAAAATTGGAAAATTTGACCAACTTGTGTGTTCTTGATATTGAGGGGACTCACTTTCAAAAGATGCCACCACAGATGGGTAAATTATCGAAGCTCCAAAAGTTGAGTTATTTCATGATTGGAAAGGACAGTGGGACTAGTATTCAAGAGTTAGGGAGTCTTCGGCAACTGAGAGGATGTCTTGTTATTAAGAATCTTCAAAATGTTATGGATGTAGGAGAAGCTTTAAAGGCCAACATCAAAGGGAAAATACATCTCAAGGAGTTGGAATTGGTCTGGAAGGGTGATGTTGATGATTCAGTGTATGCTAGACGTCTACTGGAGCAATTGGAACCTCATAAAAATGTGGAAACTCTTACAATTAGAGGATACGGGGGCACGAAATTTCCAGATTGGATTGATGGAGGATCTCCTTTGTTAAGAGTAGTAACCTTGCGGCTTGATGGATGTAGAAACTGTTGCCAACTACCACCACTTGGGCAGCTAGTGCACCTGAAAAAACTCTCAATTACAGATTTTTCAGGAATTGTATCGATTGGTCCTGAGTTCTATGGTAGATGTACACCCATGAAGAAGCCATTTCAATGCCTTGAAGTTTTAAGGTTTGAAAAAGTGCCACAGTGGCAAGAATGGGTCATGTGTGAAAATGAAGAGGAAGTTTTCCATCTCCTTCAAGAGCTCTACATAATCAATTGTCCTACATTCAAACAGTCTCTGCCTCAACACCTTCCTTCATTGATTACCCTCGAGATCAGGGGAAGTCCTTTGATTGAAAGAATAGAGCAACTGGGTTGTTGTGGTCCCTTGAATATTTTAGAAATAGTTAGAATTCATCAGTGTGAGTTTTTGAAGTGTTTCCCCTTCTCCAACTTAAAGTATCTACTTATTATGGATTGTCCAAACTTTGAGACGATTAATGGAAACTGTATATCTCTCCTCTACTTGGAAATCAAAAAGTGTCCGAATTTAGTATCAGTTCCTGAAGTAGGACTAGAAACTCCTAATTTGCGAAAACTTGGGTTAGAGGATTGCTCAAATTTGAAATGGTTGACAGAGTCTATGCACTCCCTACTCTATTCCCTTGAGAAGTTGATCATTAGGAATTGCCCAAAGCTTGAGTCGTTTCCTAAAGGAGGCTTGCCCTTAAAACTACGAAGGCTTGAAATTGTTGGTTGCACTGAACTCATAAATGGACGCAATCAATGGAATTTGTATTGTCTTCCCTCTCTTTTGGACTTCGTGATAGGTGGCTACAGACATGCGGAATGCTTCCCTGAGGAGTCACTACTTCCACCCACACTTACCTCTCTTAAAATCAGGAATTTTTCAAATCTGAAATCTCTCGAGTACAAGGGGATTCAACATCTCACTTCTCTTCAAAGTTTGATTGTTGATGGTTGTCCAGAGCTCCGATTGTTGCCAGAAGAGGGGCTCCCCTCCTCCCTCACCTATCTTTCCGTAGGGAATTTACAAAACTTGGAATCTGTTGTCAACAGCAAGATTCAACAACTCCCTAATCTCAAAAGGTTGTTAATCTACGATTGTCCTAAGCTGAAATCTGTGCCGGAAGAGGGGCTACCTTCCACTATTACCTCTCTTGACATAAGGAATTTTGCTGATTTGGAATCTCTCAACTCTAAAGGACTTCAAAATCTCTCTTCTCTTGAAGTAATGCGGATCTGGAGCTGGCCTAAGCTCCAGTCCTTGCCAGAAGAGGGCCTGCCCTCGTCCCTTTCTTTTCTGGATATCTGGGATTGTCCTCTACTGAAGAAAAAGTGCGAGCGGGAGAAGGGTGAAGATTGGCCCAAGATTTCTCATATCTCCCGTTTACATATTTTTTAATTTGATTGTGTTGGTGAATAAGATGTATTGGTCTTGCCTATTGTTTGGCTTATTCAAAGTAAATGTTGGAATATGAAACATTTACTTTACTTTGTTATGATTAATATTTCATGTTTATGTATGTTATAAAGAGAGAAGATGATAATAAGAAGTTGTATGTCTTCTTTCACATGGTTTTGTTTTGTGTCGTGTCAAAAAAATTTACCACCGGCCAATTCTAAGGGAAGAAATTTAATAATTTTTGAAATAAAGAGTTAAATTATGAAAGAATTTAAAGTCTTTAAACTTATTTCGGTGGACTCATGAATGTTAAGTTTCAGAACGAAACGCCGGCAATTTCCTTGGTAACGTTCCGCGTTCCGTTTTTGTTTCCTTGGTAACGTTCTGCGTTCCGTTTTCTCAAAAATCGTTTGGACGTTAACACCAAATCAACAGGATGTTTTTCTTTCAAATAACTGTGAATAAGGAGTTATCAAACTAGATGAAATGATAAAACAATTATTTTTATGAATTAATAAGCTATATCTACTGCTTTACCTTGATATCATAATCGTCCCAATTTAATGTAAAGAAAAGGGCTTTTACTTTTATCCACTAAATCGTCTACTTTGGCTCTCAACCGGGGAGTGGTATTTTCCACAAAAGAGAGTGTTAAAGGACTAAGTGCAACAAAGGTCAGGAATGCCCGTAAGATGTTTGGTGATATGCGTGAAAGGAAACTTGTCTTGGAGTGCGTTGATGGCTGGGTACTTACAACATGGGTTGTCTCAGGAAGTCATTGTGTTGCTACTGGGGACATACGGTTACAGATTTCAGTCATATAGAAGCCGCTGAAACCATGTAAGCTTCCCCAAAGCTTGAGAATTTTGACTTCTTGATCATCATTACCATCATAACATGTAGTAAGTTCCTCTCCCTTTGTAATTTTTCAGATTCTTATCATTTGCAACTTAAAAGCTAGAGATTGCCAGTTTACTACAATGAGTGCATTGTAATCTTTCACGTCTTGAAATCAAACATGGACTTTATGTTTGACAGACCTAAATCAGCTTGACAGGGGTTTCTTTGGTCTCAAGGCAGTTTCGGATAAGCAGGCAGATGCTGATTAAATTACTTCATACAACGATCAAAAATGACCCTACAGCTCTAGAACTTCATCAACCAATCAGTCCTTCATGCATATCTCTTACAGTTCTCATACAAAGATATATATATATATATATATACATATTAAGTTGCGGTGATATACAAACGTTCCCAGGTATAATTATAAATTATAAATACCATTTATATAAAAAAAATCCAAATTCTCTTGCTTTTAAGTTATTAATACACTCCGAATTGATTATGTCTTCCTAGATTATTAATTTTAAATAAATCACTTAATTAACCAATAATTTAGAATTAAGTAATTAACTCGATTGGATTATATATTTCAATAGATTTTTACTCTAAACCAATTATTTTTTTAAAAAAATTGAATTGTATTCTTTTTTATTGACTACTAATTTTTAATCTCCCAGATATTTGTGAACTTATCACTTATTGCTTCACAATCTATGTTATGTTTTACTTAAGAAATAACATATTAAAATATATTTAATATTTTGGGATCTTTTCAATTTAATGTCAAAATTTCTAAAATTTTTAATTTAGTGACTAACATTTTAAAATTTGTATAAATCATATTAAAATGTTATTTTTGATGATGTGGTCAATAGATAGACATCTGGCGATGAAAATGAGTCGGCCCATAAATCAGTCTTGCTAATTTTTTTAAAATTAAAAATTGTAAAACAATTTCTTTTCTTAACTGAGTTTAGGTTTGGACTGCCTAGGCCTAAGCATGTTCGAGACTTATCGCTTTCAAACAAAGCGGTGTCGTTTTGCTTAAAAAAGTTGGATCTCAAATTAGTTTAGGCTTGATTTGACCTATGAGTTAGTCCATTAAAAATATTTACATTTAGACTCATGGGTTAGCCCATTGTCATCTCTATAAACATTTATTCAAATTAAAATACATCAATAAAACATCCTTTTGATCTTATTTATTCAAAATTTGTAATGTTAGTCATTAAATTAAAAACTTTTAAAAAATTTGGTACTAAATTTAAAATTTTTTAAAAAGTGAGATCCTTTTAAATATGTTATTCATTTACTTAATATATATTTTTCAGTTTCCCTCCATTATAATTTTAAAAAAATCCAACTACAAAATATTAAAAACAGAAAAATAAAAAATACAAAGTTTTTTATATTTTTTATATTATAATCTATATAAAAAATTTAGTTAGACATATTTTTATTTATATTTTATATGGTTTAAAATTATATAATAATTAATATATTGTGCTTTGCATATTGTTTAATATATCAATAATAATATTTATATGCATAAATAATTTTTATTACAAAATAAAATATAGTTAAAATTAAAAGTGTTTTTTATTTTTATGTTACCAAACACTCTATTATACGAAGCTTTAAAAAAAAACTCTTTTTTAAGTGACAACCAAACAGTAAACTGTCTTCTTAAAAAGTTCTTTTTATAAAAATTCTACTGATAAAAACTCTGCAAATAATAATTTTATTGATATAAGTCAATCCAAACAGATACTTTAATAAATTGACATCATTATAAAACAAACAAACTAATCAAAATAATCATCTACTAAATAATAAAATGACATCGTTTGATTGAAAATTAAATTTTAATTAAACTTTTTGGGTCTAATGATCTGACCCGAAAACTCTGAACACTTAAACCTAAGCTGGATGCACTGCCTAGAGTCTTCAATGGGGCCGTGAGGCCTCAGTAAGTTAAGGCCTAAGTGGTTCAAGGTTAGTTGAATATTTAGTTGGTGAGGTGGCAGGAGAGAAGCTGCAAAGTTCCAAATGAAACAAAACGAAGAAAAGGTTAAAGAAAGCAAAGTTAGAGCTAAAGAGACTTTCATTAAAAGACAATCAAGTTAGGTCGTAGGTAGCTTAGGTAGCTTAAAAATTAACAATCATATCATTTCGTAATGCCTTATGGGCCACTACACTTTTGGTAAAGCATTAAAAAAATATACTTGTACACACTATGTCTAGTTGAAGATAAGGTTAAATCTTATAGTAAAGTAAAATTTTTATTGAGTATTATTGTTTACGTTGATTAATAAACACTATATTTTTAATTTATAAATTATTTTTAATATTTAAAAATTTATTTAATATAATTCAAAAATAGTTATTAGAAGTTCTTTATAAAATAATACTAAATGATTAAATCAATATTGAGACAAACTCTTATTAAAAATTTGAAAAATACAAAAAATTATAAATTCGTAAGAAAAAAGACTTAATTTAATAATTTAGTTTTTATTAAAGCTCATTAAATACTTCAGTATTATTTTTATAAAAAAAATTATATTTATATACACTCTAATTTGGTTTTTCTTCAGAAATATAATTTTAAATAATTTAATATTTATTTGATGAAAATTAAAGATTAAGATATTAGTAATTTATAACAAAAATTAAATAATTAAATTGACTACTACCTTATTGCGTATTGCTACGTCGTTTTGATGATTCACAAAATGACGTCAATTGTCAAAGACGGCCGACCAGACTCCTGCCCGAGAATCGTCGCATTTACCTGTCCGAAGACAGACAATCGGACACGTAAAAATTTATAATCATTTGCTACGTCATCAGGAGGCCTGAGTTTAGCTACAATCGACCGCACCGTAACGCAAGCTCTTTATAACTACTACAACTACACTCGTGCACTCCCACTCTCCCACTTCTTTATCTCCAATGGCGTCCGTGCTTAACACAGCTTTGGCCATAAACTTATCAAATGTCAACGCCAAGCGAGTTCGGACTCGCTCGCTCATCTCACCGCTGAGCGAGTCAAGTCGTTAGTGCTCTACTTTCCGTTTCACTCACTTTGTCTATTGATTCATACGATTTACTTGGTCCTTACTAAGGGATTTTGGTGCTGGTGTTGCAGGGCGTAGGCTTACAATTAAATCAGCGGAGACTGAAACAAATGAATGTAATTTTCTGTTGATCTTTAGAAACTTTATTATGTTTTTGTTAGCTCTTGTGAGGGATTAGGAGAAGAGTTTGAAATTTCTTTTTTCCATATGTGTTTGGCAGTCAAATCAAAGGCACCTGATAAGGCACCCAACAATGGTGGCTCTAGTGTTAACCAGCTACTTGGCATTAAAGGAGCGTCTCAAGAAACTGTGAGTGCCCTTTTATCTCTTTTTTCTTTTCTTTTGACTGTTCAAAGTTTTCGTTCTTTAAGAGTAAGTTAGAGCTTCTATTGCTGTTTTTTTTAATATTTTCCAGTAAGATTTTGATGCTTAACCTGATGTTTCATTATTGCAACTTGCAAGTGAAGGAAAAACAAAAGTAGCAATAGAAGCTATAAGTTGATGATTGACTCAAAACTGAATCAAAAGTACCTTAGAGCATAAACTAAGTACACGAGAGTTATTATGATCTATATAACTTCAATACGTGGTCTTAAAGGAAAAGGAGGTGTTTTAAAGTAGTGTTTAAGGTGTATTATGATATAATATAATTTCCATGTTACCAAGCTATCGTATATGTAGTTCAAGTTCATGCTTGTATTGAGTTAGAAGTTGAGACTTGAGATAAGAATTATAGGCCATAAGAGGATTTTGAGTTGATTGAACCATTTTTCTTGTGGTACAGAATAAATGGAAAATTCGTCTTCAACTTACAAAACCTGTCACTTGGCCTCCATTGGTTTGGGGAATAGTTTGCGGAGCTGCTGCTTCTGGTATTCTGACTTCTTGTCAAGATTTTAAAGCATCTTTATGTCGATATTGGTTTTAGAAAACTGGTGCTTTGTTTTCTCATTCAAAAATCTTGGATAAACTTCCACTACCCTGCGAATTTATGAACTTCTCAAGACTTTCCAAGTCAATTTCAGACCAGTTACTGCAGAACCTATGAAACACCCTGTTGAATAATTTTAATTGATTCTTTCATATCAGTTGGTGAATTTTGTTTCTAAAATAAATAGTTTTCTTTAAAGTTTTTCTTTTCTTCTTACAATTCATGCTGCCATTCATAAATTTAGGTGATGAATGTCAGTAGACTTTCTTTCCTTTTCCCTTGTTTTTCTTATACAACTATGCCATATTTTTCTCTGTGAGGATTCCTGTTGAGCTATAAATTTAGTTGATGAATGTCAGTAGACTTCTTTCCTTTCCTTTATTTTCTTATACATCTATGCCATATTTTTCTCTGTGAGGATTCCTGTTGAGTTTGAGTAAGTATGCCCATCGTGCATAATCTGCTTTTTGCTGGGATAGCAAGATTGACTTTATACTGGTTTTTAGCTCTCTCATCACAATTGATTTATTGCTTCCGTTTTTATGCCTGCAAAGAAAATCTGCTCCATACTCTCACTTCAAGCACCATCTTGCTACATTACAGGAAACTTCCACTGGAATTTGGAAGATGTTGCCAAATCCATTGTTTGCATGATGATGTCTGGACCATTTCTTACTGGCTACACTCAGGTTTACTCCCACTTGTGTTGACAGGTTTTGGTTTTTGACTGAATTTGGATCTTTTAACTTAAACTGTGAAATCTTTTTCTGACCTTTCTTTTGTAGACACTGAATGATTATTATGACCGGGAGATTGATGCAATTAATGAACCTTATAGGCCGATTCCTTCTGGAGCAATTTCCGAGAATGAGGTCTGAAACAGAGAATGAAATTTGAAAGCTGTATTTATAAGTTGATTTAGTTTTCTCTTATCTATTTCTTGAAACTTTCTGCAGGTTATTACCCAAATTTGGGTGCTTCTTCTTGGAGGCCTTGGTTTGGCTGGTTTGTTGGATATATGGGTATGTAGTTTAAGTGGTTGGTGCAAGGTTTTTATCTGTTGATATCTACCGTTTTTAAAGCACATGTTGATATTTTCTATTCGTTATTAATGGATTGCCTTATATAGGCAGGACATGACTTTCCGATAGTTTTTTACCTTGCTATTGGTGGATCCTTACTGTCATACATATATTCTGCTCCACCTTTGAAGGTATGTTTTCACCTTTGGATCCTCAAGTTACGATTTCCATTCTACACATGCTTACACCCAGATTATGTGGATACAATTGTTACAGCTCAAACAAAATGGATGGATCGGAAATTTCGCTTTGGGAGCAAGCTATATCAGTTTGCCATGGTTCAGATACTTCCCTTTTTACTTTCTTAATAAAATATTCACCGACAAGTGATAAATCACCTTGAATCTTAATCTTGTCCATTTTCCAATGAGCGCTGTCCTTCTGTGCCCAACATTGTCTGCTTGGTTTAAGAAAAGGAATAATCGAGTTAATTTGTTTTTCTTATTATCTTCCAAGAAGAGTGCTTGAAGGTCTTGTACTGTTCAGTGTTCTCCTAGTGATGCACATGAGAAGGGTAGAGTTGTTTTAACTTGTTAGAAAATACGTCTTATTCAAGACATAAATAGGGTAAATAATTAATCAAGTTACTTTGCTTGATACCATAAAAGTGAGAAGAACCTATCACTTGCTGAGATCTTCTTAGTTCTGATCTAATAAATCTCATCAACCTAGAATTCACATTTACATGTGTCCAGACTTCATGGTTGCTATCTTGAACTTCACGTTATTTTGAACTATTAAAACTTAAAACTACTAAATTCTGCTCATGAACTATATAGTTTTTGGTAAGAGCTTTTGAGTTGGTTCATTTATTGATAGGTGGGCTGGTCAAGCTTTGTTCGGAACCCTTACACCGGACATAATTGTCCTAACTCTCTTATACAGCATAGCTGGGGTATGACTGAGACAGCTGAAGTTTCTTAATGTATTTCCCATTTTTCTTGTACCTAATTCACAGTTGTTTTTTGTTTCAGCTAGGTATTGCAATTGTGAATGACTTTAAAAGTGTTGAAGGCGATAGAGCAATGGGACTTCAGGTTAAATACTATCTCTCAAGAAATTATGTGATTGCAAGATGTGCTTTTGACAAATTAATTTCAGATATCAGTTTCTTGTCTACTATAGTCTCATACTGTAATCCTATCTGAACAGTCCTTACCAGTAGCTTTTGGTGCTGAGACTGCTAAATGGATTTGTGTTGGTGCTATAGACATCACACAGATATCAGTAGCTGGTACGCTGTTTCGTTTAAATGGGTGGCTTACTCTTTACTGTATTATGATAAAACTTGAATCATGAAATTTTCGATAACTCAATCAGCTTCACGCATGTTATTTTTTGTATTGACGGGACCTTGCATAGGTCTGACAATGACCCAAGTCCACATCAACTGAAGCTTGAACATGAATAAAGAGCATGCAACTAGTTGCTTTTGAGCTATGCACTTTAGGTTAATAAGAACTTCCGGAAACAATGCTTCATAATAAGTTAAGCCTCTTCTTGGACATGAAAAAAAGGTCGCTGCAATGCTTTGTGTCACATCAATTTGCTTCGTTTTGGGCTTTCCTCATCGAGTGTGACGAACATAAATATAATTTGTTTTATGCTTTAGAAGAACTCATGTTAGAAAATATATCTAACTAATCTAGATATAACAGAAAAGATACCTTGCTGAAGGATATGTATATTGATGTCTGCAGGATACTTGCTGGGAGCTGGGAAACCTTATTATGCCTTGGCCTTGCTAGCTCTTATAATCCCTCAGATCATTTTCCAGGTAAAGCCGCTGTCTTAGAAGTACTCATCTAACATTTTAAGTCACCACTAGGCAAAAATGCCTGGGACAAAGTCAATGAATCAAGTTTGGTTTGACTGTACTCGGAATTGGGTATCAGACTTGACAATTTTTTTCCGAATCTGACCAATTAAAAGAAATCAGGACGGCCTAGTTTGAACTCAATGGGTCAAATTTGTTTGGCCAGACTAGGACTCCAATATTCGGATCCGGTCATGCTCAAGGTCAGGACTTAGCATGTCCGGGCCTGACCCATATAAATAGGATTTCAGCGATATTTTACTATTTATATCTTCACCAATCATGTGATTTCATTTACTCTTCTGTATGCATATATATTCAGCATTCAATATTAAATTCTTACTGCATTCCTTATGTACTGCAGTTTCAATACTTTCTCAAGGACCCCGTAAAGTATGATGTTAAATACCAGGTGAAATGCAGTCTCCTACCTCCTTTACCCTTGATTATGGAAGCAGCACATTAGAATATTGCTTTGCAAAAATCTTTGGCTAGATAGAAACATTTCAATTGATCACATTACATTGAACAGAGAGGATATAGTACTTAAGACTAGGCAGAGAATGGTGAATTGGTTTTGGAAGGAGTTCGAGAGTAGAGTTGGCCAAAGGGTCTGATCGAGCCAAATTAAAGAGTATCAGGCTTCAAGTTTGGGGGTTCAGCTTGATCGGGTTTCTGGGCAGATTTTCTCCATGCTTAGATTATTACACTTACTAACCAAATATTAATTGAATATTGTCTTGTAATGCAGGCTAGTGCTCAGCCCTTTCTTGTGCTTGGTTTGTTGGTGACTGCTTTAGCAACAAGCCATTAGTTCTTCCCAGGAGCCAATACCTATCATCAGACTCGCATCGAGTATTGCTCAAGTTCCAGCTAGAGGACCATAACGGGTTTTGCTTATGCTTTAGATGTTGTATAAGTTCTTTTTGTCTTATTCTTATGAACACATCAATTAAGAAAAGTTTTGGTTCTCCTTTTCAGATTTTTCTTTATTAGAATTTTTATCATTTCAGGATTAAACTGATGTTGATGGTCTGTATATTTAGTGCCTGAATCTGTTTTCCTTTCTCAAGACACTGTTTCACTTAGTTTGCACATGATCCCGGAAAATTTGCTAGAGAACAAGTCAACAAACTTGACGCAGTACATCCAAAAACGGTGCTGTGTGCATTTTAGCTAGAATTGAACAATTCAATCCGAAGTCAACAAGTTAGGTTTTCGTCGATGAGATTTCAAGTCGGGTTGAGACTTGCAAAGTAATGTTGTTTTGAGAAGTGAAATAAAAGCAATGTTGTAAATTCAGCATATTTACCGGGAGGACAATCGATATACGGACTGATTTGCACATTTTGCTGCACAATCCTCCTTCGGGATCACCAATCTTAAGTACCCACATAGCAGATGCATACTTACGCTGCGTTTGGTTAGCGTCTCCGGTGGCTGGAGACGGAACGAAACGGAACAGAAACTGGGGACAGAGAGCTGTTTGGTTTATGGTGGACAGAACAGAGAATCTTATCTCCGTCTCCAGGACAGATGTGTTTGGTTGT
>JANZLH020000075.1:616355-636369 GCA_026770325.2 Erythroxylum fimbriatum
GGTTCGCCGTGCGAGAGCCAGAGGAGAGGGGTAACTTGGGCAAGGCTTTCGTTTTTGATACGGAGACAGAGACAAAACGTTTCTGTCCTACGGTTTTGGAGTGGACAAGATTTTTTATCTCTGTCCACCGGAGTCAGTGGACAAATTTTCGGAGATATCAACCAAACACATGTTAGGGGTAGGATTTGTTTGTCTCGTCCACTGTCCCCACTCACGGGAACAGTAACCAAACGGATCGGATTTAGCAAATTAATATGACTTCCCGGGGTTGATTTATGATTTGTACGATATTTTACTGAAAAAAAGAAAACTTAACAAAAGTACCAAAAATTAAAAGAGCGTAGAAGATTCCAATTTCTCTATATATAAAAGATTATAACCCTAGCACTCGGACAGAGCCAGCCCACCATCTACTTGCACCACTCTTCCCTGCTCTCATCCGTGTCATATCTCTGCTAAACCCTAAACAACCCTCTTGTTCCAAACTCACGCACCTCTCTTACACTATCTATCGCCGACAACCACAGAAGCTTGCTCCTACTTCGTGAGTACCTTTTTCTTTCTTTAATCTTCGTATGTTGTTAGTGTTTTGTCTTTTAGGACTTACTCGAGTTTGTGTTTGTTCGGTGGTAATAATCAGGGATTTGTGTACGAGGTTGTCCAGGAAAAAACGATGTCGGATGACGAAAGAGAGGAGAGGGAGTTGGATCTCACCTCACCCGAGGTCGTCACCAAGTACAAGAATGCAGCTGAGATCGTGAACAGTAAGTAATGCATCTTATCCTCATTTTGTGTTGTGTATAAACTTTGGATTTAACTGAGAGAGAGTTGGATTTAACTGAAATTTTTATCTATACCAAATTGTTTTGTGAACTTTGGTTTATGTGGATTGGGTCTCATGATCATTTAATGGGTTTTTGGTTAAATGTGATTGCAGAGGCATTGCAGTTGGTGATTTCAGAATGCAAACCGAAGGCCAAGATTGTTGACATTTGTGAAAAAGGAGATGCGTTTATCAGAGAGTAAGGATGGAACGTATATCATAAGTATATGATATTACAGTCTATTTGTTTACATTGATTGCAATCACAATACCCTTTTGAAGATAAGATTGTTGGTCGTGTGTTTCCGTGTTTAAAGGCAAACTGGTAACATGTACAAGAATGTAAAGAGGAAGATTGAAAGGGGTGTTGGGTTCCCGACTTGCATTTCGGTAAACAATACTGTTTGCCATTATTCTCCTCTTGCCAGTGATGATTCAGTATTGGAAGAAGGAGATATTGTGAAGATGTAATTTTTCTGCGCTCCTGTTCTTGAAGATTAAACTTGTTGGCTGTTTTATATTGACTAGTTTATTTTTTGTTCAGTGATATGGGATGTCACATTGATGGTTTTATTGCTGTGGTAGCACACACCCATGTTCTTCAAGGAGGACCAGTGACGGGTAGGGCAGCTGATGTTATTGCAGCAGCAAATACTGCTGCCGAAGTTGCCTTGAGGCTTGTAAGGCCTGGAAAGAAGGTGATATTCTCTTCTTAAATATGTATTTAATGCTGATTTCTGAATTTTTAGTTCTCTTTCGTTTCCTTTCTACCTTTAAAGGTGCCGTTTATGCTTTTTCATGTGTTGTCACTTTCTTTTTGAAGTTTTAGCAACTGAAGCTCCCTAGGCTCTTGAAGTTTTGTCCCCTAAATGATGAACTTTCTTATAAGCTATGGACCAACATCCAAATGGTGCTTTTGTCATAGTTACTCTGATAGGGGAGTTGCAACTTCCATTTACTATTCAGCTGAAGAATCATTCTTGTTTCTGTGATGAGTGATTTGTTTGTCGTCATCTTGAGCCAAATTATGCTTGAGGTCTGTAATTTTAGTTCTTGACATATATCTTATCCACAAAAACACTTTAATGCTCTTGCTGTGTTCTTATTCTTGAATCTCCTAGATTATGAGAATTAGGTGCTCACATATAATCTGTGGTTGATCTCTACATGATGAGAACTATAGCTGGCCAAGGGTTTAATTCCGGTGAAGCCTTCTAGTCATAGTTACACTGATAGAGTTTCATCTTTTCTATTGTCTGTTTTACTTGAAGTAATTTTGCTCTCATTTTAAATTTTAGTAAGCATTTCGCTGACGTGTTGAGAAATTTCCATATCCCTAAATGATGAATACTTCAAAAAAGCTATGGGCTAATGCCCATATGAGGCTTTTTGTCATAGTTACTCTGATAGGATGACTAAGATTTTATTTTGATTCGTCAGACAAATGGTTTCTCATGGTTATGTGTTAAGTATGTAAATATTATTGCATGCGTGGCAGAAATGTTAAGCAAGTTTAAGTCTTGTAGGTTGCAGACTAGATTTTTAGTTTTAAAGTTAGAAAACCAAGCTGTGACCTTGCTATTTCTCTCTCTGTCATAAGGCTAATTTAAACTTAGAAAAGCAAATTCAGAGGGCAAATTTGAGAGTAAAAAACACTGTCCATGCCTGCATGGAAAAGGCAACTTTGCCGAGGTGATCAATACGCTATTGATTCCCTCTTTTCCCTGTTGCCTATATTTATTTGGCTACATTTGCTTGTATGGGATCAGTTTATTTACTGCTGGTATACATTCATTCATCTGTAGCCAAAATTATTATTTATATAAATAAATATATGTAATGTTTGTTTGTAATTTTGCAATTATTTGGTTTTTGAAAGTATTGTTGCCTTAGTTGCGGTTATCAGTGTGAAGAAAGGCAACTTTGCCGAGGTGATTAATTTGATATTGGTTTCCTCCTTTCCCTGTTGCCTATATTTATTTGGCTAAATTTGATTGTTTGGACCTACTTTTATACTTGTGGTGCATTACAATCATTTCTTGCTCAAATTGATTTTCCTTTTACTATTTGATCCATCAGATTATCGTTGGCAGCATAGCTTTTGGGAATTTGTTTGGTTTTGGATTTTAATGTCAACCTTGAAGTAAATTATGGATTTTGACCAACAACCCTTGTGGCTCATTAGGAGAGGGCCTCAAAAGACATTGTCCTCAACCAGGGTTCAAATCCTTGTGGAGACCAAATTAACCCACATATACATATATCTGTGTGTGTGTGTGTGTGTGCAGTTTAGTCATGATATTTGTCGTTGTTTAAGTTTCTCATTCTCAGTAATCTCTGTATAATTGGCAACTATTTCTTTACTTTGCTTTGTTTTCTTGTTATTGAACTGGGTGCTATTAAATTAGGTCCCTCATAAGTGTCTTTTGTGTGGCAGAACAAAGATGTGACTGAAGCAATTCAGAAAGTTGCTGCTGCATATGACTGCAAAATTGTTGAAGGTGTACTTAGCCATCAGATGAAGCAGTTTGTGATAGATGGAAATAAGGTAGTACTGAGTGTGTCTAACCCTGAAACCAGAGTCGATGATGCAGAATTTGAGGAAAACGAAGTATATTCAATAGATATCGTCACAAGTACGGGCGAGGGAAAGGTAATTGAGTTATTCATATGTTGTTCTTATGGTACTAGGTCATAGCGTATGATTTATTTCCTTAACATTCATTTTGCAGCCGAAGATGCTGGATGAGAAGCACACTACTATTTACAAGAGGGCCGTTGACAAGAACTATCACTTGAAAATGAAAGCTTCTCGATTTATTTTCAGTGAAATCAATCAGAAATTCCCCATTATGCCATTCAGTGCAAGGTTTATTTTTTCTTAATGATCTTTTTACTAATTTTGGTCACTCTTAATGGAGCAGTATTTTGTTTACATTCATTTTCTCTGCTTCAGGGCTTTGGAAGAGAAAAGGGCTCGGTTGGGATTAGTGGAATGTGTGAATCATGATCTCCTGCAGCCATATCCTGTGCTTCATGAGAAACCTGGCAAGATACTGCTCCTAGATTTAGTTTTTGGACTTTTAAATCGGTACTTGGTCTAATCTGGTATTGCAGGTGACTTGGTCGCCCATATAAAGTTCACGGTATTGCTGATGCCGAATGGGTCAGATAGGATCACTTCACATCCTCTGCAGGAGTTGCAGCCTACCAAGACCATAGATGATCATGAAATCAAGAACTGGTTGGCCTTGGGTACTAAGACGAAGAAGAAAGGTGGTGGCAAAAAGAAGAAAGGTAACGGCAAGAAACCGACAAATCGTTTATTTTGCATAACCATCCCGAATCCTACTTCGGTGGCATCATTTCGCTCTTTTGTGTTCTTGATGAAATTATGATTAAGACCTGCGCCTATTTACTTCGTGTTCTGCAGGTAAGAAGGGTGAAAAAACAGAGGACTCAGCAGAACCTGAGCCTATGGATGCAACAACAAACGGGGCTACAGCTCAAGAATGAGTCTGTTTCCCAATTTGTTCAGTTTTGCTATCTTGTTAAAATCCCTGTATCTGGTTGATTGTGAGATGAATTTATGTAGTGTGCGGACATTAATCCAGAATTGGATTTTCTCTACATGATTCTCATGGTTACCCGATCTTTTGATTCATCATCTTTCAGAGATTTTCTTGGACAAAATTGCTAGCAAATGCCTTGTAAAGTCAATAAGATCAAGAAACTCGAGGTGTTGGGTACATATTTGCTTAGTTCTTAAATCCTATCAAATATTTGACACGTGGCACTCAACTGGCGAAGAAGTCATTATGAAAAACTAGTCCATACATTTGACACGTGGCACTCATAACCCACGTCGCATGTCGTTAACTTGCGAGTCACTTCCCAACGTTCTCTCTCTCCTTGCATTAATACTATAAATTTGAAAAGTAAGGAGCCAAACACTCTCAGACTAGACTTGCTAGTAACTGACTACTTCTAGTTGCTTCCGATCGATTATTTCAAACTTCGCTCCCTCTCTCTGTCTCGATTGTTCAATCTTTGAATAACTGCACAAATGACGAGTATCAGAGCAAAGAGCTTGAAGTGGAAGAGAACGCGACTGCAGCTGATGACGATTACACGAGGAAACAGGTCGGGAGATCGCCATCAGCTCCGGCGAGGAAGAAGAAGATTCGATGCTCGATATGTGAGTACTGTTCATTGTTCTTTCTCAATACTCTGCTTTCTCTAAGTTTTTTAATTCAAATTTTATGTTGCATAACATTGCGTTTCTTGTTATAGTTTCTCTTTCTATTATCAATTAGTGATTGCTTAGTTTTCGATGTGATTGCTATGATACGTTCGTCTTTTCCTTTCTTTCTAATTCTTGAATCTTGGTCTGCTTAAGCTGTTCGGTGTTTCAAATCACTTAAGACTCTCAAGATCTGCGCTAACTATCTCGATATCTCTTCTGTATACACATAGCTTTCGTGTGTTTGTGTTTGTTTTAGCTAATTTACTATTATACTTTTTTTTTGTTTTTTATTGCTTAATCATGTTATAACGGATAATATTGTGACGGTTCAAATTTATATAACTACGGGAATCTTATATTTCTTCGTATCATTTGCTTCATGTTTGTGTATTTGCATACCTTTCAATTTTACCAACAATCAATATGCAAGAGCTTCATGGACATGAGTTTTTCTGCACCAGATTTGCTTCTTGAGAGTATGTACTTTATTTGTACAGCTTCTATCAACTACTATTGGTGCTCTATGATCCCGCAACTCAGAGTTGCAATTTTCTCTTCCCATGTTTGTTATCCCTGTGATTCCTATTGCTCTGACCATTTACGTTTCGTGAATCTTCTTCTTTGCTTGGCATGTTGGTTTTTCTCAAATCTGTTATTCAAACATGTAATCGACATTGTGTGGATACTATTTATGTAACCTGATCTGAAACCAAATGCTGTTTGACGTATCATGCTAGTCTGTGAATCAGTATGCTATAATTGTGAATATGCAACCAGATCATTAAGACGACATTTTCGATTCTGCAATTTCAGATATGATAGTTCAACGAGGCATGATTTTGTTTTTCGGTATGAATGATCATGTTACCAGTGTCCTTTTGCAGATTTGAGGGCAACCGAGGAAAAGAAAATTTGGAACGGGCCAATCCTACCAGTAGCATATTAATCTAGTACTGAAATGAGATCAAGCTGGTGCCGGAGTCGGCCGGCTTCCCAAGCCCGAATCCAAATTTTGGCCCCTTTACCATCTTGAACAAGTACTGACCAAATGTCGCGTTTGAGATTTTTCTTAATCCCATAATAACATTTTTTTTTTCCTAATATCGTCTAACACGGGGTTTGTTTATGGTCTCGCTAGATTGTAAAACATTCAGGGAGATGATTTATGAAGTGGCCGAAGATCAGGGAAAGAAAGAGGAGAGCAAAGATGCTACAGATGCCGCTGAACTTCTTGAGAAGCTGGGGATAATAAAACTGAAGAAAAGAGAGGAGGAGAGCAAAGCTGAAGGTTCACGTGGCTAGAGGTAATGGCGTATTTGATTATTAGTTGTTATATTTACTAAATAAAAAATTTTATTTTATAAAAATAATGATTTTATTACAGTGGTAGTGATGACAACTTTTTCCCTTATATTGTGATGAAATGCCAAAATGTCTCATTTCTCCGCTCGAAGTGGTCTAATATGAAATCTTGAAATTTGGGTTCGGTACTTTGGTTAGGCTTTAAAAGTTGAAATTTTGATTTCGGGTTGAAATTTTTCCGATGTTCGGATTTTTGGGTAGGACTTGAAGCTTTTTAAAAAAATCTCAGACCGGTCCTACCTATTAGGCTTCATGTTTGTTTGATCTACTTCATAGGTTTTTTGCTTTTTACACTTTATAACTTTTACGATGAAGCTAAAAACTCTTTTTGAGATTTGTTTGTTAAATTTGTATGTGCGTGTCCAAATACGAAGAACTGGTGGGATGTTATAAAGTCTATTAAGTTACCAGATTTCAATTTCTTCTGCATTTCTTATCTTAACGTCAGTTTATAGATTCATTTGGTAAATCATCTCTAATTTTGCACTTTCTACACAATATGGTTTTCTCCTCTTATGAAGGCAAGTGCAAATCTTAAGATAACTGACTTTGCAATCTCTTACTTGGTCAAAGTACGAACAATCTTTTTGGGTTAGGCGTCTTCAAATTCTGTGTATTAACTTATATTATATCTAATTGGAATAATTTAAAACGCCTCGTATGTATTTTATTTCTTTTTAAGATTTGCAATATAACATTCTTTTAAAGTCAAATTCAAATTAGGCGTCTTTCCAAAATAATGCTTGTGTAAGGTGTATAGTTGTTTCAATTTTCAGATGATTGTTATTAACTTAAAAAGTCCAACCTAAAAATTTTAAATGCTAGCTCAAAATTTTAAATTACTTTTCTAAGAAAAATAAACAAATTATATTATGAAGATTTTTACATTTTAAAAAATAGTATTTATTGCAAAATATTGACTTTTAAAATATTTAATTTCAATATGAGTTTTTAATTTTTATATTTAATTATTTTTTTGGTAAATTATATTTAATTATTTTAATTATTATGAAACAACAATTGAAGATATTTCAAATTTAAAAGGAGATTTTTAATTTTTAATTTTTCAGTATTTTGTTTTTTGAAATAAATTTACATTTTAATTGTAATAAATATGTGTTTAAAAATAGTTTCAAAGTAAATTAAAATTGTTAGTGGAAATTTAACTTTAAACATAAAAACATTATGTTTTAAACAACATTCACAAAATTATCCTAAAAAAATCATATGGGTTAACAAATATAGAAATTAAAAATTCATATAAAATCTAAAAAATATCATATAAAAACTAAAAAATGAAGTATTCATATAATTTACATCTTATATATCATAATAAAATAAAATTCCGCTTCGCAATTGAGTTCGACTCTCTTTAGTTTCTCGTCGAAACGATTTCAATCACCTCTTATATTTTATTATGTATTTTATATTTTTATTTCTTTTAATGTTTCCATTTTCTAAGATGCTTATTATCAACTTAAAAATCCAACCTACCATAAAATTTTAAAGGCAAGTTCAATTTTTAAATTACTGCTCTATAAATATAAACAATAAAACTATGAAGACTTTAATGGTTAAAAATAATAAAACCAAATTTCTAAAATTCTAAAGTTTTAAAAATATTGCTGACTTTATGATTATATCAAATTTTAAATGAAAATTTTTTAAGTATTAATTTTTTAATGCATTTTTAAGTTTTTAAATATTATTTTTGAAATGGTTAAGTTTTATAATTCTGTTTTTAAAAATAGTTTCAAAAGTAAATTAAAATGTTAATACAAATTATCTTTAATCCTCAAAAAACATTATGTTTTAATCAAGATACATATAATTATCTAAAATAAAATGATGAGTTAACAAATATAGGTAAAAGTATTCATTTAATTTAAATTTGATAAACAAGACCAATCATATTTCATTGCAATAAAAAATAAACTAATTAATTTTGTTTGTACAAAAACAGTAAATATTACCAGAAAATAAATTAAATTTATTGGTTAATGATAAACATTTTACTTATCATCCATGTATTAATAAAATCTAAAGGAAATTTTTTTGATAAACACAATAATTTCAACATAAATGATAATAAAGTACATTAAATTCTTTATTCTAGTTTATTTGATAGTGTTTATTATATGCAGTAAATTTGGTAAGTTGTGTATTTTATTATCTGCAGTAAAACGTTAGTGCTAATGTTTTACTTGTTAATGATAATCAATTAAATAAATAGATAATTATTAAAATTTATTTATAAAGATAATATTTATTTAAAATAAACTTTTAAAAATAATTACAACTAAAAAATAAATGTTTCAACTAAGTTGAATTTTGAAAATTGCTATCATTCTAATTTCCGTCATTGATAAAAACTCTACGTTTTAAAAGTACTTGATCATAAAAGTAATTTATATTAAAAAGCCTTTAGAAATAAAACAATATATTTACTATTAAATAAGTGAATTACAGTCAATATAACTTTTAATGATTAATATTACATAATTTAACAATAATAGTAAACTACAAAAATTACTAAAGCTGAAAATTTCCAAATTTCAATTAAACAGACATTTTCACAAAAAAGTAAAACAACCCTCAAATGATATTTAAGTGCGACCTTTAGGTGCACTTCCCTAACTCCGATTTTTCGCAGCATGAAAACATATGTAAAGCAAAAATATAGAATGCAGCTGAAGACTACATTTATGGCAGTTATATATTACACAATTTGAAAGTGTTTTTTCAGACAGCTGCAACTAAAAACCTAAACCTTATGGAAACGCTTCTTTCGACAGTAAAAAAAGATATTTTATGCTAACAGTATACCTATACAGAGAAAAAAGGGTAAACGAAAGTAAACAATCAAAGCATTGAGAGAATCGAACCAAAATGACACGATCGAACCAAAATGACACAATCTATACCAAAATACTGAAATAGTATGCAGACACACAATCAAGAACAAGTATAAATTCCAGCAAATATTTCATTGACCCAAAATGTGGATATGTTGGGATAAACAAATGAAGGGATGATAACTCCTATCTCTATTTCAACACTCATCCGCGGAAGAAAAACAGCTCTACTAACAAAAAGACGTGCACAGAAGTAAAATTCCATAGATAGCAATCAGCGCGGGCAAGGATTAACAAGACTTACCACAAGAAAAAGGATGCATAAAACAGAACCAACACTTCATAAACAAAGACTAACGACAAATGTAATATGGAAAAAGAAATGAGAAAGACACTATACATCTCTCTTTTTACCCTCTTATATTTTGTTAAAACATCACTTTCATTCGTGATTGATGATGACCTATGGACTCCAATCTCAACCTCTGACCCTTAAAACATCTTCGATTTATAGACAGGCCAGGACCAGGAAGCTTCTTTTCCCTCTTTTCCACCAATTGATTTACAGAGCACAAAATTTGAATCAGATACACCAACTTGTCTTCGAAAGAAATAATGCAAACGAAGTTTTAACGACCAAGATGACTCACCAAATAAAATCGTGCCACCTGAAGCAATTATATCATATCATCTTCGCATCAGATGCTTGATTGGAACTAAGCAACTGTTGTATTTCAAAAAGAATTCGTTAGGGGATGATGTCCTGTTAAACTTACCCTGTAACTTCTTGACTAATTGTGAATGGAAAACTTGAAGAGGGGCTGAGCCTGAGATCACCAGTAAAATTTAATAAAGGAAATAGGCATGCAACTATGGCATTTTCAAAGCCTGTTTCACTTGTGCCAATGCTGAAGGGTGCATTCTGCTAATGGCTGAGTTAAAAGATTCTCCATGGAGTGATGCACATGTTTGAAGATTCTCTCTCACTGAGTTCTCTAATGACATTTTGTTGATAGGGTCTACAAATTTTATCTAGAAGACAAGAAGAAAACAAATAGGAGTACCGCATGGTAATTATTAATCTTTTCAACATTTAACATAATATAGCAGGTCTCGGGCATGTTTGCAGGATCCTCACCTGTCTTCTTTTGAACTCTTTGCTTGGGAGGATGCCCTCACCGTGGGACTTGCTGGAGCCCGTGTTATCACCACTGCCAATCATCAAGAAAAGATTAGAATGATGACTTCACTAATACCAACCGAGAAAACATTAGTCAAACAAGTGAATACAGAATTAGCAGCTAGGCCAACCTGGATTCTTCCTCCGCCAAATCATCATTTCCACCCAAAATTACACTAGTGCATACACTGCATGAATTTCAAAAATAGACAAATGAAATTATTAAATTATGTTCTTCAAACCACCTTAGCAATTATTTCCGCACACAGCGTTCAACTTACCTAAGGATTTGATCAAGCTTGTCAATGACTTGAGGCATTCTAAGGGTCAAGATCATTGAAAGGGCTAAGCCAAACGTCTTTTTCTGGTTCAAAGACACATTGTCAACCTGTAAAGAAACAGTCCATGTGAAACTCACCAACCACACCCATCATCTGGCTAAATGCTAATACATGACAATTCAAAACTTGCACATATATATGCCTACATCACTGTAACTAGGATGGCAATGGGCCGGGTTGGGTCAAAACCCATAAGGCCCAAGCCGAAAAGCACTTCAGGACCAGCTGGCCCAGCTAATTTGCCATCCCTAACTACTACAATGCCTGTTCCCAAGTAAAACAAGTATAAATTCTATTTGCTAAAAACATGACCATATTAGTCAAGATTGTTTGCCAATTTGTTTGATACCTACTCTTAATAACCCATAGTATTACTGAAAAGTCCATGATCAACGAACCTTGTCAAGCCAAATGTCAACCAAGCAAAGAAGTACATTTTCCTCAGTGGAAATGCCTGCCTGCTGAAGGAGAGCTGCAAGTGATGATTCAGTTGTCAACTGGGCTAGGTAATTGGTATTCATTACCAACAGCCTTGCTAAAATTGCTGCTGAAGATGCTTTAACAGCAGTCTTGGAAGGATCAAGGTCATCTCCTCCACTCAAACATATTACAATCAGTTTCTAGAGAGAAGACATAAAGAGTGATGAAAGCACATCCAGCCAGTTTTAGATGAGAAAAAATTACTCCCAATTATACAAAGAGAGCACTTACTTGTAAGGTACTGTTAATGAATGGGGGCACTTCAACAGGGAAACACTGTAAAAAATTGAAAGTCCAGTTGTAAAGTTGATTAAATTACAAGAAGTTCATTACGTTCACCAGAGCTAAAAAAATGAATAACTAAACAATTGCTACAGACAATCCCAAAGATGCAAGGTATTCGTTATATATGAACCATGGCAAGAACTACAACAAAACATGTATTTTCTAATTGCATAAACAGGTATTCGTTATATATGAACCAAATAAGAAGTTAACATAAAAAATATCTTTAGAAGTGAATGTTATAGTGCTTAATAGTTAGATTCCAACACATGATACCAACAACGAATGCATCACCTTCACAATGTACAGTAAATTATATCCTTAAGAATCTTGTGCTTAAGTTTAGAAATGAAGTACCTGAATCAATAAATCAATGACAGGAAGAGTTGAAAGCAGTCCTCTGTCATTAACATTTCCAACAATCACATCAATAAGTTTAGCAACTGTGGGGGTATGCATGCTTAGAAATTCGCTTCCACCCAATATTATGTAACTCTCCATGATACTGACAGCAACCTGAAAAGTTAATCATGTCGACACAAGGTTGGATACTGAGCCAAACAATTAGACGACGCTGCTAGTTTGGTAGCATAGCATCAGAATATTGTCTTATCCAAGGATGGTGTTGTGAATAAAATTAGTGGTCATACTGTCTTTCACCTAAAATCTAATCTGCAAGTTAAAATTTTATTTCCATGATTTTCAGCAGAGATAAAAAGTATGCTAATAATTGGAAAACATAAAGAGGGACATCGAGCCAATAGCATTAAGTACAGATGCAATTACTACTCTTGCTAGTTTGATGGCAAAATCACAACACATGTTGTATCATATTCTATTGTCATTCACCCAACAACTAACCTGCAAGTGATCAAAATTTCTTTCTATGATCTCCAGAAGTGATGGGAAGTATGCTAATAATTGAGGGACCATAGCAGGGGCATGAGCAAGTGTTGCTTCCCATAACTGCACAATTATGTTGGTTCCATGGGATAGTGAAGATAGTGAAGGTAGCTCATAGCTGTATTTTCTAACAAAATATTAACTGGCAACCAAAGTTACCAGCATGCTGTCCTCCAGAAGATTGATTTCATCTGGATTGTTCACATCAATTCCCTTCTGTAGAATAGGCAATACGACATTGTAGCTACTGGGTGACTGATAGTCAAGTGCAACAACCAGGTTTCGCAGAGCAATGAGAAGCTGAATCTGTAGGAGACTCTCACTGGAAGATTCCTCCCAAACCTTTGCAAGCAACAAATAGTAGATCAATAGCACCAATAACCATTAAATTGGAGCATAATCATGTCAAATTCTTGCAACTAACATAAGCACAAACATGATAAAACTAGTGTTAAAATTTTCTACCTTCTGGAAAAATTGGACCAACTTGTTTGTAAATGGAATGACTTCAGCGACATGTCCAATCAGAACAGATATCAAATTTAACACCTGAACCTGAAATTAAATGACAGATGGATCAAACACGATTACAGTATAAAGGGATTAATCAAGAGCACAAAAGCAAGACAGGCATGACCCAAAAGAAGATCTCCTTAATATCATGTCTGTAAAGAAAAAGTTCCCAAAGCATCTAAAGTTGTCTTACAGACATTTAAAGACAGATTTATGTACTAACAACAAGCATCTAAAGTTCTTATGAATGAAAAACTGTCCAAATATTCGGTATTTTCTGGCAGTTAAGAATAAAATTGGAGGTGCATAACATGAAACATTGGAACTTCTATGGAAATTTGTAATACTGATGATGTAGGACAAATAGAAGAAGTAACAACTAGTAGCTAAAACTCACAAAATTAGGAAATACGACTGACATTAAGTTACTGAAATATCAAGTTTCAGGTTTGGATTTCGGGTAAGAATGCTGAGATTTCAAATTTGGTATAGTTGGCTTTTTAGGGTTTGCTTGCTGAAAATTGAAGCTTAGGATTTTAGAACTTAATATAGCTGAAACTTAGGTTTAAGATGGTTTGAATTTAGGTTAAGTTTGCCGGAATTTAGTGAAGAACACAAACAACAGAGAGTAGGAAACTAAGAATAACCTCTAGGATCTAAGAATCACTCTTAGAAGAAAACATCACACCTAGTTGGCAGCTCAAATTTGTAGAAAAATTTCAAATTGCTTTTCATTGAACGACTGAATATGCACATATTTATAGAGAAATTTTTAGATTCCTTATTCTAGTAAGAAAGGGTTCCTAACAAATTTAAATTTATAAGTCCTAAAAAACTAGGATAACATATCTAAAATAGAATAAAATATTTAACTTAGTACTACTTTCTATATAATAAGGAATCCCAACACAATCTAAATTTCAACCCTTATTTTTTTTATGTCAACTCAATTTTCAATCTTCATCCTGCCAAATTAAAGCTTGTAATTGACTAATCTTTTCTCTTTTACAGACTTTTAAGTTTTTTTGCATCAACTGAACTAAAACCCATGAATTAAAATGTTTAATTTCTCATTTTCCACAATTCAAATGTTAAGGTACAATATGACATTCCATAGAGAGACGAACAAAGTGAACCAAACAAATATGATCAAGTACAGCAATATGAACCATAAGCTGTATGTACCTTTGAGTCAAACTCCTGAACTTCATCTACCAACTTAAAGCATGAATCCCAGCAAATAGGAAGAAGATCACTAAATTGTCCTTCAACAAAATTTGCATCTTCAATATGCAAACACAAAGACCGACATGCTGCCAGCTAGAGCAACGCATGGACAACTTCAGCAGTTAAACAGTGTGAATCATAGGGAAGAAATATCTGGAACTCCAAAGGAGAGAGGGAAGGAACAGGGTAGAAGACATAGATATGTAAGAGGGGGAAAAGATGCTGCATACCCTGACAGAGAGGTCTTTATCTTGTAACAAACTGATTAACCCACAATAAACTGGTCTTTTTATCTCATCTTTGATCTGCCAAAAAGCAAGTACAACATATAACTTGTGTGATTTGCCTTCCAACTATAAACGTGAATTGTCACCATAACTATTGCATAATACATAATCCATACAATTTTAAATATTAACAGTTAACAAGTATGAAACGTCACAATTTCTATCCTAGATTAGGAAAAATGCTAAAAACGTTTAGACTCTAGACCTTGATATTTAAGAGCTATAAAGTAAACATTACCTCAGAAACCCATTGTCCAAGTATAAGAGCAACCTTCCGATGAATGATGCACATATTTGGATGATCATTTGAAAGTTCATGGGATAATGCACCATTAAACCTGGATTCGACAGCATAAGGACAAGAATATGTGCCACAGCAGAAAAATTACCAGGAAGAATCAATTCAGAAGTGCATGGCAATCAATTTTGAAGGAGTTATAGTAATTTTAAGAGGAAAGGGTCTCAAAGGAACCGCAAGTTATTTAAGAGGAAATAGTCCCAAAGTAACGTTCAAGTATATTTTATTTTCACATCTACCAAACTAGCTCTGTAATACAACAAATTCAAGCACTTCGATTGGACAAAATGCTAGTTTTGATTGAAAATCAATATTGGAACCAAGACTCTTGTAATGGAAAAGAATGATCAGGTAAACATACTTAGGCATTGGCATGCAGGAGAATGGACATACCAATCTTTGAACCTTAAATAGTTTGAAAGTTCATAGTAAACATATGCAGCAGCACCATACGAGGCATCTTTGAGAAGCAACCCTGGAGTAATTTCAGTAGCTGATGCTGGGCAACTAGTCATTGCCTCTTGAAGGATGGACACAACAACAGGACCCAACAACTAAAATTAAGCAGAGCAGCAAATGAGCCTGCATGTCTTACTAAAAGTGTGAATGCAAATTGTTAATTATCTATAACGATCTTACTCCACCTACTTGGCTGTAATTTTCAAACAAGACAATATACAGAGCTTCAGCACAAGGCCTCAGTTTCTCAGTCCATTGGACCATATCCTGCTCATGATGAAAAGATTCAGGGTTGTGGTACAACTCCTCTAAATCAGTTGCTGTGAGAACAAAATACCTGAGCAAACATCAACATCACACTCACTGAAACAATGTTTCAGAGAAAAATATCATTAAAAAGAGACAAAGAAGAATGTCTCTTTAATGTTAAGAAAAGATATATCCCTAATGGTCCATAAACAAACAACTACCCATTGAAGAGGTATGAAGCTCCAAGAAAATATTCTTACAATCACTACAATAAACTTGATTCATTTGATGGTCATGCAGCTATAGCACCAGTCAAGCATGTGACTCATTATACTGTGTTTATCTCTGAATGCTGTATAAACACTGGATGAACCAAGAACTTCTAGCATACCATGATAAGTTTATTTGGCCAAAACCTGAGATCCATAATATCAGTTTGCAGTTTCATTGCCACAAAAGACATGAAGGTCACTAGAACAAGGATGCAGGACATTCCATGCCACAAACTCATGCACTCATACAAAGTCAAAAGATAAGACAGAGATCCACTTTATCAAGGCCTAGGACTTAATAATAGTAGTAGTTCACTGAGACATTTAGTGGCAATATAGAGCTCACACTATCCAGTCTTATTTCATTTGCAAAACAGTTTGGTGGTTTAAGAATATAAAAATCTCTAACAAAACAAAAGATGCTCATATAGGAGTGCTCTTACTAATACTCATTCTGTTCACATTACAGGCAGATTTGATCCAAACCAATAACCTAGACTCTTTTTGCATGGCAAGCCACTAGTTTTTATTAAGCTTGAAGGCTCATTAATGCCTTTTATGAAAACAAAATTTCTCTCAATGTCAACAACAATTCTTCAGAAAATTCAAACTTGGACTAGATGTTATCTCTTGCTCTGAAGAGTATCTACCAGAATGCAGAAAACTATATGTCAATATTTAAAGTCACCAACAAAAGGCAACATAAGTTACAAAACCCACAACATCACCAGATTTACTATAAAGATTAAGCAATTCCTATAGTTGCATGGAACTTGATAAACAGAATGGCTTGTCCTAATAAAAGTAATCAAGTATGCTCAACCAATCAAACACATAAGAACTTATAATTTGAGGCAGTATCATAGAAAAAATTCACGAAGAGAAGCTTAGGTAAGATTTGAGCTACCTTCTTATCAGCACATTACACAAAAGTACAATGCGGTCACTCGGCAGAAGGGAAGTTAGGACCCCACCAACAACATTGGATATATTTTTCTTTATCTGCTCTAGTGTTATCCCATTTTCATCCATCACCCGACCAGTAAGACTTGGCTTATATTCTTTACACTCAAGAACACATTTCACCATCACCATACATTGAATCAGGAATTGCTCAAATGAAAATAAGTCTGGCTCAGGATTGGTTATCTTGTTTAAACAAAAATCCATGACAGGTGGAAGGATAGACTTATCACCAAATGAGTAAGGATGTCTGCCTTGAATTGCGACTAAAACCTTCATCAGTTTTGTGCATGCCCTCCTTACGACATCCCAATATTTAGGATGAACATTCTGAAAAGAAAAATCTGTAACCATAGGCCACAAATGCAAAAAAATTAGTTTGTTCATCAAGCAACCAAGAAAAAAATTGTGAGGAATAAGTGACACTAATTCAACAACTCGGCCCATGCAAAGAATAAGTAAAAGGTGCATCACTAAGAGATGATAGCACAGTTTTGCATTCAAAAGGTTCAGAAACATGAAAGGCAATCACCATAAAAAATAAAGCAAAGGAGTTTGTGTAAATGTTTCAATTTTCTTCTTGGAGAGAGAAAGAGAGGAAGAGGAAGCGAATAAAAAAGTGGCAGTTATGTTTACAAATAGTAGTTTTGTGGAATATTACAACAGGATGTTCGATCCTGTATAAGTTAATAGCAACTACAAAAAAATAGCTTCAGTATAAGCGGTCCTAAACTATAACTGCATGGTTCATGCAAGTAGCTAAAACTCTAGCACTTGACAAGAATGTAAACAAAGCATACTGTAACCATTCTAGAATGAGATAAGAAACTGACGATTGTCAATGAATATCCGATGCACAAGATGCACATATCTATTGATCTCAGCTTAGTATTCACAAAAGAAAGTAGCTATTTACAAACAAGATAGTTGTCTTACAGTATGGAAGCAATGATTGAATTGCACTCAAAAACACAGGAGAGACCTCCTTCACTGGTTGAACCTCCTGAAGGATTTAAAAAGGGTTTTAAAAAAAAAGAAGACACAACTGCTTTGTCAGTGAAATTCATCCAAACTTTCAGATTCTGAAGAAATAAACAAAAAAAGATAGGAAACAAACATGTACTTGAATGCTTTGTGCATCACTTTGGAAGCCAGAAATGATCAACTGACGTATTATTTTTAGACATAACAACCATCTCTCACTAGTCAGATAAAGTTCATCACGATGCTGATCCAGTGCATTTTGATTGTAACTTTGCGAAAGTGCAGAGAATCCATGTAGTATGGTCTGCACATCACTTTGCCAAAGGCGCCAGCTATAATCAAACAAATGGGACGATATCTGCCAAAGAGAGCTTGTGAATACATGGCATCTTAGCTAACAGAAAGTAAGACTAAAACTCTGAACAAACAAGTAAACTAATAATAGGAGGTTGCTATGATGTACCATAATTATCAATGTATCGGGGAAAAGATCATGTTCACTTGTAGCAAAAAATTCCTCCAAAAGATGAGTCAATCAAGAATTTTTGAAAATGTTCATTGGTTATACCTCGGCAAAGGTTCTTTGGTCAGCTGTGAGCCGTTTAGTTGACAATTCCTTTAAAGTTCGGAAGAGAGTTAAAAAAATCCTGTGAGAAGTTAGAACATCTGCCGACTGTAGCTTGTGCACTAGAGCTGAAAGAAGCTCTGGCCTACATAAGTAATTACAACAGAATATCAATAGGCACAGTTAGTTCAACAAAAAAATTGAGATTATAGCATTCTTTAGCTCAGAAAATAATATCCTTCAACAACTTATACCACTGGAATGCTTACTACACATATGGAAAATAAAGAAGAAATTGATCTCCAAAAGCACAAATATAAAGAAATCTCAGAAAAATGTACCATTCTTTAGGATAATCTAACCGAGCAATTTTTGAGATGAGGACTGCCAACATTAATGCTATCTGTGTTGGTAAACACAAATAACACAAGAAATTAGAAGAGTAACCAAAGAAATAAACACTAATTTCTAAACAAGATTCTAGAAGAACAATGAGACCGAAAAGAAAAGAACATCCGCGATGTACCTTATCATCCTTTTCACTCAGATGCGATAGTAATTTCTGCCGCAAGTGGATCTTCTCCTCACTGCTTATTCCACTGAAGAAAAACGGAAATGTAATTGCTACATACTAGCTTCACTCGAAAAACTAAAAGTAAAATTGCATTATAACTTTCTAGAGCAACTTACGAAGAATCACGCCTGTTCCTCCAATACCGACTGATACTATTCTTGAAATACACCGAAGCACTTAAACGAACATCCACCTGAGAAACTAAGTCCTTCGCAGTTATCACTTCCTACATTACAATCAGTTTCCAGATTCACCAAGTTAATAAACAGAAACATACATATATGTCCACAAACCACACACATTACAGTAAATAGCAACTTAAAACCCTAGAAACGACATATCACGACAAAAGTACCATGAGACAAGAGCAAAATCCAGTTCTGCTCTCCGACTGCGATAGCGCCGCCTCCGCCGACTTTCGCACTCTCTCATCGCCGCTCAACGAATTAGCCAGCAAAGAGTATATCGCCGGTAAATCAGAAGCCGATAGCGCCATCGCCGAGCTTTCTAGAACCTCTCGCGACGATGAACCACCGGAATCGACTAATCTACTAACTGAATCGTATCGAAACGAACCTTTCTCCGACCGATTTTGAGATCTAAGTTGCAGTTATTTTTTAGTAGATGGAGGTTGTAGACAATGAGTGTTCTAGTGCACAAATTGGCTTTTACTCTATGCCAAACAGATTTGAGAGATAAATGAAGAAATGAAAGAAGCAGGGAAGCAAGAGACGGGCTGTTGGGCTGCGCGCACTTATTATATTGCTTCCCCCCGGTTGCGAGCAAGTTTATTAAGTATGTTGCGCTTTTGATTTTGTGCGGACGACTCTAGCAGTCTAGCTGCATCCATAGTTCATAGTGAGGACTAAGGGGGTTTAACCGAATCACTTGTGAACTCGTAACAAATTCAAATAGGTGGATCCTACCTACGTAGACATGGCATTTTGGTTTTGGAAGTTTGATTATGCTACATTTTAAATTAAAATTTAATTTTAATAAATTTCAAATATTATTTATTTTAAATCAAATTTAAATTTCAATCAAACTTTAAATTATCAAATTTAAGATTTTAATTTTTTAGTTTAACTCAATTTTTATTTAAATTTGAGTCTTATTAATAATTCAAAAATAATAAAATTTAAAATTGA
>JANZLH020000075.1:697748-715585 GCA_026770325.2 Erythroxylum fimbriatum
AGATATTTTAATATAATTTATGTCTCATATAATTACTTTGATAATAAATCTTAATTATAATAAAATTAACCAAACAAATTAGTTATTTATATATTTATAGTTTTAAAATTCACATAGACTTAATAAATCTTAAATAAAAGTAACAAAGAAAGTAACTCTTTTTAATATTACATACATATTAATTACATTTTTTTGTCATCTTAAGAAAAAATGTCTTTTAACAAAATTTGTTAGGTCTTTTGTGAAGAAAAGAATAAAGTAAAGAATAGGATAAAATATTTATTTTAAAAATATTATATTATTTTAAATTAATTTTAAAATTTATCAGATTTTAAATAATTTATAATAATACAATTATTTTTGAAATAATTGAATCACAATAAAGATTTTATTTTTATAAAATAAACCCTATTAAATGTCCATCTAAAAGATATAAAAGGATTTTTTATAGGACATGTTATTAACCGTTGCAGGAGAACACGTGTGAGAGCTCTCTCACACGTGAGAAAATTCAAAAAAATTCTAGGGTTTTTGGGTCGGTGGAATCGGGCAGGTTTCGGGCAGCCATAATCCCCTGCCCGTTGGTCTCTTACGCCATGTCGCTACTTGCCTCCCGCTTCTTCAACCCAATTCGAAATGAGATTAGTATATATATACACACATTTTCCTCTATAAAACCTCGCATCGTTTGAAGCTTCGATTCTCTTCTCCTCTCTCTGTTTTGCTTCCCTCGAGCAACAACAAGATTGACAAGCATAGATTGTGGGGTAGTGACAGAGGGAGAGCTACTGTTCTACTGGGTTTTGGGACTCCGTGTTTATTTCACTTGGATTCTTGTAATTAGGTAGTTTGTATAATCTTTTATTCTCATCTGGGTTTTTTTGCTTTTTGTGATTGGATCTGTTCTTTGCATGCACTTATTTTAGTGGGTTTGAGTTAGTTAGGGTTTTGGGCATGTGTTGGTCCGGTTGGGATTTGTGTTTTTCGTGGGTCTCAAATGTTTGGGGTCGTTTCGGGCATTGAGGGATTCATGATGTGCGTGTTTGTTGTTTCGCTTGTTTTGGGTTTTTGTCTTCCTGTTTCTTCTTAGCATCTTGTTGGTAAAGTTCTTTGTTTATGAGTAAAGTCTTGTCTTGCCTCTGTTTTTTTTGGCTGTTGCAGTAATTAATGCTTTGTTTGATTGTTGAAAGGGCACAGAAATGACTGAACCGAGTTAGTCTTTGGACTTGCTGTGCCTTAAGATTGTGTACTAGGAAGTCAAAATGTTTGCTTGATTTGGCTTGATTTAAGGTTAGTTCTGTGTGAATCATAAATAAACATGTCAAATGGATTATAGGCCTGGTTGTTCTTTCCGGTTTATGCACTTTATGTGGTGAAATTATTCAGGAATCATGCTGCTCTTTAGAAGATTCGATTTTGTTTGAGATTGGGTTTAGATTCATCTAAAGCCATACATTCAAATGAATGGGTATTGGATTTCTGCAGTAAGATGTGTGGTCTGGTGAAATAATCGTTTTTATATCGCACACTTCTTGATATGCGGGACTTTAATGCAATTTATTGTTTTGTTTATGTCTGCTTTCCCATCCACCTACTAGTTTCTTACATTCCCTATGATTTTTATATAGAATTCTCTTTTATGTTTCACAATTTGCATAGGGTTTTCTGTTACAGATTTGAAAGAAATGGCTATGGAGATCACACAGTTTCTATTGTCTGCACAATCACCAGATGCTAAGGTCCGAACTGAGGCAGAGGCCACTTTAAGGCAATTCCAAGAGCAGAACTTGCCACTATTTCTCCTTTCCTTGTCAGTTGAGCTTGCAAATAATGAGAAGCCAAATGAATCACGTCGGTTAGCTGGTATTGTGCTGAAAAACTCATTGGATGCCAAAGAAGCAGTGAGAAAGGAACATCTTGTTCAACAATGGATGGCAATAGAAATTTCTATCAAGTCACAAATCAAAGACTTGCTTTTGAGAACCCTTGGCTGCTCTGTACCTGAAGCACGGCACACTTCTGCTCAAGTAATTGCCAAAGTTGCTTCAATTGAGATTCCTCGTAAACAGTGGCCTGAGCTCATTGGATCGTTGCTCAATAATATGACTCAGTGTGATAGTCCTGCACCTCTGAAGCAAGCAACCCTTGAAACTCTTGGATATGTTTGTGAGGAGATATCCCATGAGGATCTTGGGCAAAATGAAGTTAATTCAGTTCTTACAGCTGTTGTCCAGGGCATGAATCTTGCCGAACACAGTCCTGAAGTACGACTGGCCGCAACAAAGGCTTTATATAATGCCTTGGAATTTGCACAGACCAACTTTGAAAATGAAATGGAGAGAAATTATATTATGAAGGTAGTCTGTGAGACAGCATTGTCGAAAGAAGCAGAGATTAGGCAGGCTGCTTTTGAGTGTCTTGTTTCAATAGCATCGACATACTATGAGGTGCTTGAACCCTATATGCAGACCCTTTTTCAGCTTACATCTAATGCAGTAAAAGGAGATGAAGAGATGGTTGCTCTTCAAGCAATTGAATTCTGGAGCTCTATTTGCGATGAAGAGATAGAACTTCAAGATTATGAAAGTTCTGAGACTGGTGATTCTGGGTCTGCTCATTCCCACTTCATTGAAAAGGCCCTCCCCTCCTTGGTTCCCATGTTGCTGGAAACTTTACTGAAGCAAGAAGAAGATCAAGATCAGGATGATAGCATCTGGAATGTATCCATGGCTGGTGGGACATGTCTTGGTCTTGTTGCTAAAACTGTTGGGGATCCTGTTGTCCCTCTCGTAATGCCTTTTGTAGAGGCTAATATAGTCAAGCCAGATTGGCATTGTCGAGAGGCAGCCACATATGCATTTGGCTCCATTCTTGAAGGCCCTAGTATTGAGAAACTAACACCACTGGTTAATGCTGGCCTGGATTTTCTGCTTAATGCAATGAGGGATGAGAATAATCATGTCAAGGACACAACTGCTTGGACTCTTAGCCGTATATTTGAGTTGTTGCATAGTCCTGCTAATGGATTTTCCGTAATTTCCCAAGAGAATCTTCCCCGAATTGTGGCAGTCCTCCTGGAGGGTATTAATGATGCTCCAAATGTAGCTGAGAAGGTTTGTGGGGCCATTTACTATCTCGCCCAAGGATATGAGGATGCTGGAAACAACTCCTCTCTCCTTACACCATGTCTTCCTGGCATCATCTCCCAACTTCTTAAAACTGCAGAGCGTACAGATGGGGGTGACTCAAAACTCCGATCTTCTGCATATGAAACCTTGAATGAGGTTGTCAGGTGTTCCAATATTGTAGAAACATCTCAGATCATTGCAGAGCTGCTGCCAGTAATCATGAGTAAGTTGGGGCAAACTTTAGACCTTCAGATTGTATCTTCAGATGACAGGGAGAAGCAAGGAGACTTGCAATCTTCTCTCTGTGGGGTTCTTCAGGTTATTATTCAGAAACTTAGCAGCACTGAGGCGACCAAGTCCATCATACTCCAGGCTGCAGATCCAATTATGATACTGTTCCTCAGGGTGCTTGCTTGCCGCAGCTCCACTGTGCATGAGGAAGCAATGCTAGCTATTGGAGCACTGGCTTATGCCTCAGGATCAGAATTTACAAAATACATGCCTGAATTGTACAAATATCTGGATATGGGATTGCAGAATTTTGAGGAGTACCAGGTGTGTGCAATCACGGTTGGGGTTGTTGGTGATATTTGTCGTGCCATCGATGACAAGATTTTGCCATATTGTGATGGGATAATGAGTCGGCTTATCCAGAATCTCCAAAGCGCTGAACTTCACCGGTCTGTAAAGCCTCCCATATTTTCCTGCTTCGGGGACATTGCTCTTGCAATTGGAGAACAGTTCTCAAAGTACATAGAGTCCACAATTGCAATGATGCGCAGCGCTGCTCAGATCTGTTCCCAGATAGATACTAGTGATGAGGAGTTGATGGAATATGGCAACCAGCTGAAGCGTAGCATCTTTGAAGCTTATTCTGGTATACTTCAGGGGTTCAAAAATTCAAAGCCTGAAGTGATGTTGCCACATGGTGGGCATCTTTTGCAATTTATAGAATTGGTCTTCAGGGAGCCACTAAGGTATTTCTTGTTACCCCTTGCTCCTTCCTATTCCTTCAATCCAATCCTTTGACATTTGGTGAATCTTTATTCCTTTAACCCAACCTTCATGTTTCAAATTTTCTGTAGGGATGAGAGCGTGACAAAAGCTGCTGTTGCAGTAATGGGTGATCTGGCTGATGCACTTGGTTCAAACACGAAGCTCCTCTTCAGAGACAATTCCTATTGTGTTGAATTTCTTGGCGAGTGCCTTCAATCCGATGACGAACAACTCAAGGAGACCGCAAACTGGACTCAAGTGATGATTGCACGGGTTATGGTTTCGTGAGTTGGATTATGTCAGCACATATTTGTTTATGATCAGTAGAACTTTTTCGCAGTTAGAATTGAACTCATTGTTTCTTTCTTCCTCTACCTCTCCAAGTAGTTGGTAAAGAGCATCAGTTAATCCTTTCAAACAATCAACTCTAGAATGCAATAACAGAGAGGCCATTTGTCCATGTCTTCTTCTGTATTGCAGAAGTGAATCATCAGGATTTTGTTATAAACCTGTTGTCAGTGGAAAGTATGTTTAGTTTAATGCAACACCACCGATCAGTGGTTTTCTCTCTTTTTTTTTGTGAATCCATCCATGTAAGAACTATAAGCGTCTGAATTCTCATTTGCTCTATGTGGTATATATGTATTCATTATGTTTTAAGGGATTCTTAATGCAAACCAGAACTCAAGTATAGTAGAAGGAAAATTTTAGAAATTAATCATGAAGACACATCAATCTCAGGTTTATACACACAAATCAGGCTAGAGCTAGATAAAACTGTACGATTATCGGTTTCTATATGCCAAAATCTGAAGAAAAAGATCAAGAGCTAAGCTTATGGTCATCTGCCAGCGTCAATAGAATTTGAAGATATGCTAAAAACATATGATTGATTGGATGTTATGTTCACTTCTGACAATCTGGAGCTAAGTTCACTTGGAAGTCCATTGTAAGTGGAACTCCAATCATTAATGGCAGGAAGTTGATCTTCTCCGTCGAGATACCTTGTAACTTGTCTCATGGTCGGTCTGTCTTCTGGTTTCTGACGAGAACAAAACAGGCCTAACCTCAGTACCAACTCCATTTCCTCAATAACAAATCTTTCGTTTAACTTGGGATCAACCACATCAAGAATTCGATCCGTCTGTTGGCACTCCAACACCCAATCCATCAACATAATGGGGCCTGTATTGACAGGTCTCTTGCCTGTCGCGACTTCAAGAAGCAAAACACCATAAGCAAACACATCAGAACTCGTTGAGGCTTTCCCTGTGCGTGACAGTTCAGGTGCAATATACCCAATCGTTCCTACAATACTGGTGGTGTGTGACAAAGTGCCGCGATCATATAGCCTGGCAAGTCCAAAATCTCCAAGTCGACCATTCATTTCAGAGTCTATCAGGACATTACTAGGCTTGATATCTCTGTGAATCACGACCTGTTCCCATTCTTCATGCAGATACAACAATCCTGAAGCGATTCCTCTGATTATTTTGAATCTTTCGTCCCAACTCAACACCATATGTCCTCGAGGTTTGTATAGGAGACAATCAAGGCTTCCATTTGGAACGTAGTCATATACCAGAAGAAGATCATTATTTCGTTTACACCATCCCTGAAGATTCACCAAGTTCTTGTGCCGCAACCTTCCCAGGCTCTCAATCTCTGCGGCGAATTCTCTTATCCCTTGAATTGAATTGCGAGTGATCCTCTTGACAGCAACTTCATTACCAGTCGTGGGCATTACAGCTTTATACACAGCACCAAACCCTCCAACTCCTATGATCTCACTATCTTTGAAACCTTTAGTAGCTGTGTACAAATCTCGATACCTGAACCTGTGCGGACACTCCAGTTCCCACTCTTCAAGACTCTCAAACTGTTGAATTCTTCTGTACACCGTAAGAGAAACTAGGATCACTATCAAAATCACAGTCACACAGCATAGAGCAACGATAAGACCGATGATTGTAGGTTGCATAGCAGAGGATTCTGTTTCTTTTGGTGGTAAAGGTAGTTGAGAAGTATTGAGTTCAGGTGCTAGACCTGTCGTCGAAAAACTCCAGCCCATGATATAATGAGAGCTCGACTTTTCACCGGTAGCGGCTGAGAAACCAACGTACATATGCTCCTTAACAACGGAGGTTAGATTATTGAACACATGCATGAGTGGTTTACTTGGTTTCTCTTGTCCCATAGGAGCTATAGTAACGTTGATCATTTGACTGGCTCCATCATAATCAATCCAAGCTTGAATCGGATCACCTTCCAACTGCATTTCTTCCAACTCTCCTTTGTAGAAGTACGAAAGCATTTCCTTATCTTGAGAGATCACGCCATTAATGTTGAGTCCGACATGGTTCCCTCTAGAGTCAGCTACGTTGTTGAAACCATTTACAGTATCAAATTCGACGGCAACTATGTGGTTCGTGTCACTTCCATTATTCGTGGCGTTGAACATTCCGAGGTAGTGACCTGCTTCTCCTCCAGGAAAACCCTTAGAGGGGGACAAAGTGAAGGCGAATCCATAACCTCCATCATCTGATTTTGGAGAGATTATGGCAAAGACAAAACTGGTGCTAAATGAAGAAGCCTTAGGGTACGAAGAAGAAGTCCTGTCCACCATTTTTATAGGTTTATCGTAAAACGCATGACCTATAGCGTTCTTGGTTTTGTTGGTGAGTCTGAGTAAGCCACTGGGCTTGACTATGGAAACTTGCTCTAGGGTAAGATCACTCTCACGCCCGTAGAATCCATTGAAGAGGAAATCATTGGAATCTGCAGCTCGAGACTGAACTATGACAGACAAGATGAAGAAGCAAAAGAAGAGAGGAGTCACAGGAGTTGGGAGAGCCATGGAGTTCTGCAGATAGAAAGTAAACATTATGTGGCTTGGAAGAGCGTTTAAGTAAATAAATCTTCATCAAGAAGGAACAATTATTGGAACATATCAACACGGACTTTGAATCTTCAAAGTCAAGAATGGCTAGAAGGTGTAAACTTTGGTGCTAATTCATGCTTTTGTGGACCTCTTGGTGGCTTTTGAAATAATATTAGTTATATCTCAATTAATTAATAATTTGTGAAAATGTTTTTATTCCTATTTATTATGTTTCATTCATAAATAGCTGCCTATGCAAAGGTAAGGCTGCATATATCGGACCATTTTAAATTCAACATTTAATAGGATTTTTACTGATTTTTTATTATTGATCTTATGGTTAAATAATAGTTTAAGGTTTTTATTCATTGTTATTTCATATTTAATATGAAGATTGAAATAAAATATTAAATTATGAAATATTTTAAACTAATTTATGAGATATTTTTTTACCAATTCATGTATTATTATATTCTTATTAATTATCTTTTATAAATAAATGTAATTATTATTTAGTAATTATTATTTGCCTTAATCTTATTAGTTAATAGAACGATATTCCCTAATTAATACCGATTAAAGAAAAGTATTTTGTCATTTTTAAAATAATTTTTAATCAATTATTCTCTTCAAGAATCTATCATAAATTAAGGTTTGTTGTTCTTTTATGACTAATTAAATTATAAAAATTATATAATTTTAAGTTTTTGGATATTATTTTTATACAAAATTAGGGTTATGACTTGTACGATTAGAGTTCGGATTCTCTGTCCAATATTATGGTGTTTTATTCTGTCTCGTGAATCTCAGTCATTTATTTATGTGGGCTTCGTGTGGATCTTGCATAAATAGACGCAGGATCCGCATAAATAAATGACTGAGATTTATTAGATAGAATAAGATACTATAATTAATATTAGACAGAAGATTCGGTCCCGTATAATTAAAGTTATCCTACTATAATTAACTTTAAAAAAATAGCAATAACTACAAACTACAAACTGACTTGGCATGTGCAAAGTCAACTTTGAAAGTGAGAGTTGTAATTAGAGCCAGTGCCGTTGCTCAAAGGGTAGTGAATTTTCTGCCACTTGACATCAAATCCGGCCTAACCCATGGCAACGAAATCGTCGCGTGCAGACTTCTATGGTTCGCTGAAGGGTGACCCAGTCATGTCAAGACCAAGTAATTCGCAAGTTGACGACACGTTTTCAAATCTATTTTATATCTTACCTCAAGTCAACCCCACCCCTTTTGAGGTTCCAAACAATAGTATTTTTGGGCTACTATTTTTAGGTTGCCTGTTAGTTTTTATGAAAATGGCATAATAGCAACATTTTTGAGCCGGATTTTACTTGACCAAATAATGGTCATACTATTATCATGGCTTACATAAATTCGATCCTTCGAGCCAGTGTGCTGGAACATCGAATCTTTTCGTCGAAGGGTCTGCCTTTGGGCTCATTAGTTGGGTGGCATCCTCCTCTCGACGGTTGGGTCAAGTTAAATATGGATAGGGCCGTGCAATTGGGCTCTAATATTGCTTCTACTGGAGGCCTTATTTGCAACTGTCAGGGGCACTGATGCGGGGGTTTCTTACAGCGGCTTGGCGTCGGCACTCCTCTCCTGAACTAAACGGAGTGTATTCTGGGTTGCTGCTGGCCTGGGATTGGGTTATAGACGCGTGCTTCTGGAAGTGGACTCCCTAGAGGTCCTTAATCTTCTTTCGTCTTCCCGTTTTAATCTAACTGAGTTTTCTTTTTTGGTTTCAGGTATTCGGGACTTGCTTCATCGTGCCTGGGACGTACAATTGAACCATACGCCTCGAGAGGGGAACCGCTGTGCGGATCATTTGACATCTATAGGATCGGTCGCAGCGTCGGGTCTTCATTTTCTGCGGGAGCCTCCCTGGAGCCTTTTGGACGCACTCCATCGAGACAAGCAAGGAACCCTTTACCATAGATCCCTTCGTAGGGGATTAGATTATCGAAGTTAGTCTCCTTGTTTTCTTTCCCGTGTACAAAAAAAAACACTAGTATTATGTGTTAGCTTCTTTTGTTTAATAACATGAATTATATGAAGAGTGGATTTATTATATCATTTTGAAAAAAAAAATCTTAAATTGATATTATTTTAGCATTAAGTTTTTTTGGAATTCATCTCTAAGAACAATTTTGATTCAAGTCTTAATCGATTCAAATTTGATTAATTAATTTCGGATTGAATCGGATGGATTCAAATCCAACTATCATCTTCGGGTATATATTTTATATTTATAAAATAAAATGGCAAGAATCATGTCTCTTTAATAATGTCATGATATGGAAAATAAAAAATGAATTTAGATTGAAAATAACAAATAAAAATATAATTTAAACTCAAGTTGACTTTTCAATATAAAAATGTTTAATGAGTCGTAGATAAGTGCGATGTCACATCATAAAAGATCATTTTGAATATTTTAAATATTTGTAAAATTTTAATAGATTAAGGTTTAAATAAATGTATTTAAATTTTATCAAATTTAAGTTAAAACTTTTATATATTTAAATTTGAGTTTAATCTCAATCTAATTACAGTCTATTAAATTATCTTTAAACTAGGGTTTTAGCTTTTACGGTGGTTTTACTCCTTAGTCAATAGTCATGAAGTGAACGACGGAGAGAAGAATTCAAAACTTTATTACAAGCAGTATGTCATGAAGACCGCTACTCAGAGTAATGGCTTGTTTACGTAGACAACACCGTCAGATCTCCCGTTTTAGTTACATTATTTTTATCATGTTTCATTAAATTTTATCCACACATTTATACGAACCTCACATAAATATATGAATAAGATTTAATAAAATATAATTGAAACAAAATAACTAGAACAGATGATTTGATGCGATAGTCTAATACTCTTAGTTTAGAAAATTGACCCCGATAATTATTTCTCAGTTGATTTTACAAACTAAGAAAACGACAAACTTTAATTTTCCAAGTAAGGGAAAATTGGAAAGAGAAGAAGAACAATCTTCAGAGTTTTAGGTGATGCCTTTAAATTTCTTTGAAAGTTCATAAAGTAAAAGAGAATAGTCTAAGAATAGTCTTGAATTTTTTTAGTTTTCTAGAAAATAGTCTAACAAAATTCAAAAAATGTTAATCTTTAAAATTCTTGATTTTTTTACAGCAAAACATATACAATATGAACATTAAATTTGACATAGGAAGCCTAAGTCTAATCTAAAAATTTATATTTGAGTCTAGATCTCATCAAGTTGGAGACTCGCTACTCTACCCTGAGTCCGATTGGACTTGGATGACTCAGAGCTCAATCGGGCCCAAGCCAATCTAGATCAATTTATTCTTTTTTAATTTAAAATTTAAAAATAATGTTGTTTTACTTGATATTTTTTATGCTCAAAAAATTTAAAGAAAAAAGTTCGAACTTGACGTGAAACTAGGTAATTTGGGTAGGACGTGACAAAAATTATCATTCCTAATGAACATCATATGTGGAATAATTAAATGTCATTAACATAATAACCTAACTTAACTCTTAAATTAGGTTCAAACTAATCAAACTCGACTTAAATTTAATAATTTAATCTTAAATTTGAATCGAATTAATTAAACTCGACTTAAATTAATAATTTATTATAATTAAGATATGAGTTGAACCATTATGTAAATAATACTTTATTGGTTCAAAGATGATGATATTTCTAACTAGCTTATTTTGTCATTATTATCCCTTATAAAATACTAACAAAAATTAGTTTAATTTTAAAAGTTATGGAATTTATGGATCCTACTTGTCTTCTTGTTAACGTTTCCTCGTAATTTTCCCGTTTGAATCTTAAATGCTTTCTGACTTTACCCTTTTGTCAGAAACAAAATAACTATAAAAATCAATATTCTTAACTTAGTGAATAAATAAATAAATAAATAATATATATATATATATATATAATGTAGTATGTTTATTAATTATTAAAATAAAATTAATTCTAAAAAGGATGACGTTGTGGAGTAGTTAACCGCACCGCACAGTCTTTTGGTTTACTTAGTATTTGTGATTTGACCATTTATACATCAATGGAATTGATATGTATGAATGTATACTACTTTATGAGAACAAACGTTTTGAGTTCACATCTTGATTCGGTGGTTTTAGACTTCTATTCATAGCAAATACACCTCAAACTCAAAGGACGCTGGACTATTTGGCTTGACTGTAAACGTGAAAGTGTGCTAGCTTTCCACGCTACCTCAAAATGAAAGATTGAAATAAAAATTTACAAGTAGATGGCAGTTGGAGTTGGTTTGGTCTGGTGGGATTTTACTTTGTCTAAGTTCAACAAATTAAATTAAGATTAATCAGATTTACAATAAGGTTTGAATTTAAAATTCGATCAAACCAAATTTTAATATTAAACCAAACTAATTTCAAGTTGATGGAATCTTTCATTCACATTCCTTTTTTTTTTTGTCTTAGATTAGGGTATCCACTGGCGGACTCAGTGACTAATCTCCTCGCTAGTTTGTAGGCACCTCACAGGATGGGACAGCTGGCCCAAGGATTTAAGGCTGCTCCATACCCAAAGTCAAGGATCGAATCCCTGACCTTTGATTAAGGATGGATGAGTCCCTGTCACTCAACCACACCCCTTAGGCTCATTCACATTCCTATTAATACAACTCTTTGGAGATTTATATGGTAATTAGAAATATAATACTAGTATCTTCGATTAAATAGCTAGGATTTAAGGAATTCTCACCGCTTATCTTAATTAAAGTTAATCCTTTCACTACCTTTTGCTATTTCAGAGGTACCTTTAATTTATGACGTGATTTTATTAGTCTTAAACTACTCATGGGAAACCAACCCTAGGTCAATTAATTGTTTAAGCAAAGCTTTTCTGGTTCATAAAGGGTCGTAAATGCTTTACCACAATTCAGACGCTAGCCAACCAACAGATCTTTAGTCTCATCTCTTGTAAACCACCAGCATTGTAACTCAGACACCTCTCTTTAAAATCCCGATGAGTGATGTAATTTGCGCGAATGCATGCCTTTCCATAACAATCTTACGTAGCAGGAAGCATGCAATGCAAATGTATGATATCATTTATAATCTCATAGCTAATCAATGGATGCATTATTGTGGTTTCAAAGGCGGAAGACTTTGACAATTGCACCTCAAGGTCTTCTTAACCACTCCCCACACACATTAAAAAAAAAAAGAGAAGAAAGAAAATACTCGTATTCATTTCTCTTCTATATTCTCAATGTCGTTGCAAAGATAAAATAAATGTCATTTTCTGTTTTTTTAAGTTAATGTACAATGATGTATGTAATCGTCAATGATATGGACATTGTATTGCGGAGTTTGTGCTTTTTTAGACGGAGGTGAAGTGAAAATCTAATCTCCGGCAACAAAGCAAACAACTATTAATATCATCATTAAACAAAGCATATTTTTCAAGTCAACTAACATTACATATATTAATTCAATATTTTTTTATCACATCACCCCTGTCAATAATTCTGTAACCAAAACCGAATATACAGATTGCATTTATTGAAACGGTTGACATTATGGAAGGCGACCCCTAATCACCCCACTTCCACCTTTTAGCAATGTAATTTCGAATTAGCATTTGATGTATATGGAGGAATAGCAAACAACAACAATATGAAGTACCCATCTTATTGTGAACAATCATAAAAAGATGAAGTCTTCACGTTGTAATTACAGGTCAAAAACAAACTAAATGGCACTTCCTATCACTAGCTCTCGTACTCTGGGACGGATTCTGCCAGTGGATATGCTGGTGCATCTAACCTCGTCAGAACTTCCGATACTCCAGCAGTATCCCTTATTATCTGTGTAAAAAGTCAAGCAAAGAATTAGATTATTCAAAGTAAACCATTCCAGTTCCATCCCAATGTATCAGTCCTCACAGCCTGAGGCATGTAGACGATTGATTATTGGTTAACATCCTTAAATTCCAGCACTCAATAAATTAACATAGTCCAAAGCTTATCACAAAGGCATCCTCCACAGATCAAACTACGAGAAAAAAATGAATTCAAGGAAATAAAGCTCTCCAACTTATGCTAAAGAAAGTAAAACCCATTAAAATATTTACTAAAAGAAACTACAAAAAGAACTTTGTATTCCTACATGCTTCCCCAGTGCTCTACCTACCAACATCATTAACTAAATGCTGTTCTAAGTGTCCAAGAAAGATCCTTCAAATCTTTACCTGGAAAAATCTAAACACTGCTAACAAACTTCATCAGTCCTACATTTCTTTTTCTCCTAATGCCTTCCCAATCCATAAGGAAATTAATACAACAAGAGCTGCACTGGTTAGTTTTCTCCCTTCTAGCATATGCTGCAAATGTTCTTTATAATCCTTGATGTATTTTCGATACTTCCATGGACCATGCTGGTATGCAATAACCTATAACTGAAGGCAGTGATGTGATAATACAAGAGCTTTCAGCATGATATATATTTCAAAATGAAATATCAATCAAAATTTTGCCTTGCACCCACCACAAGATATACTATGTTTATTGATTTCTGTCTTTGATTCCTCTTAGCAAGTTGCAAAATGACTATCATAGAAGCACTAATGCACCAGTTCATGTGGCATGTAGGTATAAAACAAGATTTCATCCGATTATTAAATGAGATTGCACACAAAAAATTGAAGGCACCGCACATAGAACTGCGTTAATGTCACAGGCAATAAACTTAAAAATGTGCTTACTAGTATCTCCTCATCAAGATAAGAAATCATGAAGAGTCTCTGAAAAGTACCAGCTGCAAGAATGAACCAGGTATAGGGGAAGCAAATTAGAAAGGATTCACTATGGTAACTCCAGAGGCATCAATCGAAAGAAACACACAGCACAATTAGAACTCCGCAGATCTTTAACTTATTGCAAAGAACTTAAGTTCATATCAGGATATTCAAAAGGGAGAACCACGCTAACAACAATTAATGGTCTAAAACTACTATTTTGGGGCCACATCACTTCAACTAGAATATGATTAAACAAAGAGTATAATTTCTGGGTTATCTACAACCCCTTAAACATCTATTACAGAAATTTTTTTTTGTAATGCATGCATTCCAGTGAACCTTAATATTAGCTGTAGGTGTCAAAAGCCTCCTTCGAGATTTCAAATTCCATCCTCTAAATAGTCTCAGACACTCATGTTAAATAGTATACAGAAACATAAGGGAAAAAGGAAAGATATGCAGTTTGAATAGACTTTTCTTCTCTTGACTAGAACATAAATGTTCCATACCATCATCCCAGACCAAATGTCAGAGATGTGTAAGACAACAATATCAGTTAATTAGAGAAGACTTGCAGCCACAAAGATAGACTACATAAATTATAATGTCAAAACACAACTACAACTCAATGAGAACACAAATGCGAAATCCTTTAGATACCTAACCATATTGAAATTATCAAGTAGGGACTTGCAAGAAAGAGGAAAGCAATCTTATCAGCAATCGAAGGAGTCTCTGGTAAACTATCACTGCTTGTTTTAGACAAACTAGGACAGTTCACAACAAGAACAAATGCCCAGCTACAAAAGTGCACATACCCAAAGCTCACACATGTCCTGAGGGACCTTTGGACCTCAAATAGAATAAGTGAGAAGCAGAGGAAATTATATAAGAAAAATAACTGAAGGCTTACTTAAAGGAACTTTCAGTCCACTCGAAATTGCATCCCTTATGGGCACAGGTAGTTGTTGCATTGTGCTAGTAGCCTGACCAAGTACACCTTTTAGCTGTTCTGGCAAGGTTTCTTCAATGACCGTTGGTGTCTCTAAAGTCCCTTCAACATATTCCTCTTTCATTCGAAGAGGTCCCTCTACAGATAACCTGGATGACAGAACAAATTTGCTTTCTATCTGCATTACAACAAGAAAGATGCATTCACAATAAAGCTTGAGAAGCCATAAAAAAAGCTAATGAGTAACAGAAGAACATTTTACAATGCCATTACAGAAGTTATGTTCAACCATGCATCAGCAAAGACCAAAGTATTGTGGCAACTCCAGTTCCCGTTGTACATGCAAAACAAGTAGGTATGACCTGGTAGATTGGGACCTGATTGCATATTTAACAATTAAATTAAAGTCTAGGCATAAGTATAAAACAATCTTCAAATTTTGAGTATGCCACATAGTTTCAAAAGCATGCATAGTTTCAAAATCATGCAATGTAAATCACAAACTCTAATCAGCCTTTCACTGTTCTTCTATAGGTCTAACTTATCTTTATCCATTAATTAACATAATCCTGTCACAGAAACATATCATAACTTCGACAGAATGAGGAAAAGAAAAAGCGAGAAAAAGAATCATACACATTGTCAAACCCATCAACAAGTTTGAGATAAAGAAAAAGATGAAACACTTTACTCATCCCATATCAAGTCAACAGAATTCAAATTGACCAAGAATGAAATAGGTTGATGACTGGTATATGTTTGTAAGTTTGGTAGAAATATTAAGGTTTGAATATGAATCCAAATGAAGGAAAAGACTTTTTTTGTCTGTGTGTTTACGTTATTTTAGCATAGGGAAACATCATAGAGATGTAAAGCATCAAAGTAAGGTAAGAGTGAGTTTCAAATTTTGCACAGTTTCGCATTACCTTTTAAAGAGTGGGGAGAGGAAAAGGGTTGGGGGTTGAGGAATGATTTCATCCCCCCTAAACAGCACATTCATGCAAGCATATCAAAGAAAATAATGAAAGATAGAAATGTACCGAGTAGAGTAGTTTCATATTTGCCGTAACTTTTGCAATACCATCTTTGATCACCACATCCATTTTAGATAAATTAGCCAAATTTGAGGGAAATCCCCTGAAAGAATGTATACATAAGATTAGAACCTAAAACTGTCTTTGTCTACACTGACTGACTCAAAAAAAGGAAAATTGATAATAACAATGATTAAAAAAAAAGTAGTAATTGAAACTAACAAATCCATTCAAGTGAAAGTTACGCCATGGCAGGACCCGTTACAACAGGAAAAATCATAAAACTACTGGAGGAAACTTAGAAAGAAAACAGAAACAGATCCACTGACATTATAGCACTCACTGAAACATAAATCTGACCGCAAATAAACCAGGGCTTCCAGAACCAAACCACTCAAAATTCCAACGACCTTCAAGAAAGGGTGACCTGAATACTAAGAAACATTTAGACATATCTTTCTGAAAAAACATATGCATATGAAATGCTCAGTACAAATGAGCACCTACGTAGTTGGTCGAGGAGTAGGATTGAGACGCTCAAGACCAACTATCCTTTCATTCACATCAATCCGTTGCACGTCTGTGATACGTCCAGTAACTAAAGCTTCAAAACCCCCAGCATCTTTGAACTAAATCAATAGCGAGCTATCAGTACAGAACTTCCAACAAGACTCTGATTAGCAATGCAGATTTTGTAACTTTGATTAAGCAACGATTGCATTTCAGCAGTAAGAAAAAAAACTCAATTAAATTAGGTACTGCATTAAAAGGACAATACAAATGAGCAATGAGACACAAAAGGCAAAAATTTTGCTTTTCACAAAAACAAAATGAACTGGGTACTCAAAGAAATAGTAAAAGAATAAGAGACTTAACAGCGAGAAGCAGTGATTCCTTAGCAGAGAGTCGCTCCATCTCTTTGGCGTAAGTGGCTTGGGATCCCTGAACAGCCTGTTGAACCATAGCTCTGCAGGCCATTCTCCCATTTAATTTCCTCCGGTGAATCTCGGGCAGCTTGGCCGGAGACCCGAAGCGAACCGTAGAGGTAGTATTAGAAGGAGAAGAAGAGGAGCAGATCGCTGAAATCGTAGAGAACGAGCTGTGTAGTGTAGCCATTTGGAAAGAATAGAAGAAGAAAGCTTTTCTAGTGAATGGAGGGGACAGCTGAGCTAGTAATTTGGGCAGAGGGAGGCCGTTGTCGCCTCGATATGCGGATGTAATAATATACGATCCGATGTGTGAAACAATAAACAAATAATGACATTTATATTTATTTAAACATGAAAAAGCAAAGGGTTTGGAGATGCGGGGTATCGAACCCCGTACCTCTCGCATGCAAAGCGAGCGCTCTACCGTTTGAGATACATCCCCATGTGATGTCAACAATATATAACTTTTGTACAGGTATCAACCACTTGTTCTGCAGAAGGAATATGACAAATTTGAACATTTTTATTTAACACCATTTCACGGATATAGTGTATATCAATCTCGATATGCTTGGATTTATTGTCAAGAATTGGATTGTGAGATAGAGAGACAACATTGTTGGTTGTCACATAACAATTTTGGAATAGTGTCTAACTCTATATGTAGTTCTTTCAATAGTGACTGAAACCAGCCAATTTCAGCTCCTCCTCAAGCTAGCATTTGGTACTCACTCTGAGTGTTGGATCTTGAAGCAATTTTTTGTTTCTTCGACCTCCAAGCTACAACATTTCTACAGAAATTGACAACATATCCTCCGGTGGATTTTCGATCAAAAGGATCACAAGCCTAGTGTTGGTGAATAAATGCAAGTGCACGTTTCTATCGTCAAGTAGTAAAAATATCGATCCCACGGAGACCAAATTAGTTAAAAAAGTAATACTCGTAATAACTTCTAATTTAAGCTAATAACATAAAAATTAAAGAAAAGATTGATTAATTGTGGTTTGAAAAATGAAATAAAAACGAGAATTAAAGCAAGATAAAAATATAAGAAATATCAATGGAATGAAAATCTAGGAATTTAACTTCCCCCTTGATTTTACCTCGGTGT
>JANZLH020000075.1:733463-756955 GCA_026770325.2 Erythroxylum fimbriatum
AGATCCTTGCACGAATTGCTGCTAATAAGAAATTCCCTTCTCTTTTGCATTTCATTGTTTGATTACAAGTTACCGAGAGTCTCTGTTTATATCAAGTCCCCTATCGATGCTGTTGATTAGATCCATCCTTCCAAACATCATGCAAAAAGGGTAATTTTCAGTAGTTTTTTATTAGAGGGGTACCTGTATAAACTGAATCTGGTTAGATGAATACAAAACTACATCCAATCGTCGTCTTAAAAGAAGTTTACAGTGAAACGGCCGAAAAGAAAGGAGAAGAAATCTTACAGTTCATATCCTCTTACCCTCCATTTCTAGTTTGTGACGAGAATCATTCTCTAGTAACAGCTTAGGATTCCTTGGCCACAATTTTTCGCCACTTATCTCTGAGATCAGTCGGTGATCTAGTGGAATGAAAAGTTTGACGACCAAATTCCAAAATCTTCCTCCATGGGATGTTTTTGTTTACTTGAGTTGAGTACATCTGCACTCCTTTCTGCAACAAGGAAAAAGAAGCTGAGAATTGTTTATCAAGGTAACTTGGCCATTCTAAAGTAAAACCAATAATCAATCACCATGTTTTTTCAAATTGTATAAAAACAGTGCTTTTTCTTTCAAGAAGTTTTTCAAAAATTAAGCCAGCAATTATATAATTGAGCAATATGTTACATTCAAATCAAGTTACTACTTTATTAATGATAAGATGGATGCTGTATGTCTTAAGCAACAAGAAGCACCATGCTTTGGGAATCTAACAAAGGAAAAGATGTGACATTATTTACTAACATCAACAAGATGAAACATATAGATCAAATACTGCACTCCTCAGAAAACCACGCGATATCATTCTCACTATTTGATTCTCACAGCTAATATATATTTTATCTTCTTATATCTTCATCAACTTGTTGGCAGGACACTTGTTTACCAAAGATTTTGAGTTTTTAAAACTGTGAGGTATCATCTAGAATTAATAAGATCAGGATAAATGCAAAAAGAGAAAGAAACTAGCCAGTTTGAAACATATGTTTGAGAGACAATAAAGTATGTTTGAGAGACAATAAAGCAACTAAGTGTCTGTACTCTTAGCATATCTTCCTCTTCAGGTGTCCAATACATTCTTTTACGCTTTTCATGAGAAAATTGTGGATTCACACTGCCAAAAGGGGAATAAAATGTTAGTTTTTACTTACAAAATTGCTCCAACTTCTACTCTACATAAAAAAAACATGTAATTTCAAAAAACAAAATTATGGAAGACAGTCAATACTCACAAGCCCTTTGTAGATTCTTGGGGCTGTCTGAATTCTTTTGAAGGGTCAACTTTTTGATCATTATTGCAGTTGTTCTCATTCAAAATGGTGGTGAGTGATTCAGGGAATACATCTTTTGGTGATTTGGGATTACGAGGTTGTGATTTCTTTCTTCTACAAATTTGTTTGACACGTTTCCGGTGTAAAGCAACTGTCTCAGCATCTGAATCAGGAATTTTATGCACTTTTTTGCCCGAACCTTCTTCCATAGGTGCAGAATCATATCCAGTAGATAGCATGGTGGCCTCTGGCACATCTTGATTCATTTGTTCTTCCTCCCTTTGGCCTTGATTTCCTTGAGGTGCTTTTACAAAATCAGGTTCGCCTTTCACTAATCCATGACTTGCAGCAGTGACAATACCGCCTTCTCCACAGTGAGAAGTTACCGCTCGGGGTTCATCTTCCACACTCCCCTCTTCTCGGTCATCATCAACTTGTCCAATCTCCTCATTCTTCATCCCTCTGTCAGGTTCTAAAACTTCAACCTCATTAAGCTTGCAAAAAAATCCATTATTTGCATCTTCTTTGCATGCGGGCTCCACACGTGAAGTAACAAGGTCCAGTTGATCTTCAGCCACTGCCTCAATCTGATTACAGTTGGTGAGCTCAGCGCTTTCCTTTTCATGTGGATGAACTTCTTCCACTAGCACAAATTGATCATTTACTCCCTCATCTGTATCTTCTTTATGTAAAGTACCTGGGTCCACTAGATCTTCAACCATTGCCTCGGTCTGATCAAAGTTCGCTGGCTTGGCACTTTCATTTTGACATGAATGATCCTCCACTGGCATGGGTTGATCGTGGACTCCATCATTTGTACCTTCTTCATGTAAACTAACAGGTTCAACTTGACCTTCAACTATTGCCTCAACCTGATCAAAGTTGTTTGACTTAGCAATTTCCATTTCACGCACATGGACTTCCTTCGATGGCACAAATTCAACATGCACTCCATCACCTATCTCTGTTCTATCCGAACGATCAACACCATTTCTCTCTTTACCAAACGATACTTCACTTGGAACATGTTCTCCAAATATCACATTATTCTGCTTCTCTTGAACTTTACCAACAAATTTAGGGTCCATAAAATCTAGAAGAGCTTTCTTTGCCAACATGGCTTTTTTCTTCAACCGAATGGAATTTGCTGTTTGCCGTTTAAACCAACAAAAGGGACAGTAAAACTTCCCCTTCTCGTCAAAATTCGGCTTAAAGTTCATACATTTTTCATGATAAGCCATCAGGCAACCAACCTTACCACAAATAAGCAACTCCCCAGCTCTATAACATTCCACACAGGTATCATTCTCCAGCCAAACTCTATCTATATCATTTAAATCACACTCCTCCCCAAGAAAAGAAGTCCCGCCGACCCCAAAACCACGATCACCATCGTCATCATTGCCTAGTTCAACCCTATTCATGCTAGTTTCAGCATTGTTTGAACCGTCCTGAGCAAACAAATATTTGTAACTCTTCAAATCAATAAAAGATTCAACACACACACACACACTCTCACACGCACAAAAGTTTTGAAATTCAAAACAAAAACAACTTATCAAATGTACCTTGCAACCTGCACTAGGGACAATCGGAGGTTTCGGTGGCGATTTGGACAGTCGCGCCTTAGGGAAGCGCTTTTTCGCCCGCATCCCGCTAAACAGTAACGATCGTTCGAAGACAAGGTTGATTTCTTCGCTTGTGTTGCAAAAAAAGAAAAGAAACTGAACTGTGATAGAGACGACGGTAGAGGCTAGGAGGACTCCCAACAATGACTGTGATAGAGACGACGGTAGAGGCTAGGCTCTTCTCTTCTGCTTTTCGGTGTGAGGAATTAAAAATTGTTAAAAAAATTTAAATTGAGTATTTTTATAATATAAATATATATTATCTCATATTAATATTAATATGATTTATAAAATATGTAAAAAATAATATTTAAATAAGTTATATAATTCTTCAACAGTTCAATTCTTAAAATTTTATATATAATAATTTGTCAATCTCATAATTAATAATTAATAATTCATGAATTTCATTTAAATTATTTAACACATTTACATATTAAAATAAAATAAATGTCGGAAGCAATTGTTAAAATTTCTAATACATAACCATTTTAAACTTATAAACAATAATGTTAAGCTGGTTTAACCGCAAAAAGCTATTCAACTTTCCGATTTAATTTACTGTAATAATTTTTATTATTAAAAATTAATCAATTTATTAATTAATCGATCAATTTTTATAAATTAATAAATTTTATAAATTAAAATAAATAAATATTTATTTATTTAACAGTTATTTTTTTAATTAAACTTTAAATTTTTCTATAAATAAGTACAATATCTTTTAATTATATTTTAAAATTTTAAATTTTATTTAATCTTTAGTCAATTTTATGACGACCTAATATCAGTTGAAACTTTTAAACATTAAATCTCTTGTTTTACTGATTTAATTTTCGATTTGATTTTTAAAACATTTTTTTGAAGAATAAAATATTTTGAAGAAACACTTTCTAAAACATGGTTTATAATATTTAGAGATATTTGAAGAAAAACACCAAGTGTTAATATTCTATTAGAACCCTTTTGAAGGTTCCTTCAATGAAGCTTTCTTCAACCTTGGCATGCTCTTGACTGCTACACCGGATGTAAAGTTCTTTGATTTAAACCTCATTGAATCAGAAGTTGGATTAACCTCTCTGATTGAACTAGTTTCTGGTGGAGAAATTGTGCATGCTTTAGGTGCAGGGCTGGCTTTGAATTCATTGCAAACATAACCTGTAAAGTTCTGATAATCCTGCATTGAAACAAGGTCCATTAATGGCTGCCACCGAAAGAGAGAGATGAATGGAAGCTCTAGGCTAGAGAACTAACAGTTCCAATCGAATGATTGTTGATCACTACCCATGGCATGAAAGTGGGAGGCGGATTCAGACTTGTGGTTTCTAAACCAAATGCTAGTCCAAGCTGCGTAGAAGTTGGCACTCAAATTTAGAACTGATCATAAGAACAGGAGAATTTATTATTCAAACTGAGTAGGGTTGGCAATGAGCCAGCTCGGTCATTGAGTCAAAATCTGGGTTTTTTGTTTAGGCACTTGGCCTAGTTAAACAAGATTTTGTCCGTTAAGCTGAGAAAGGAAAGGACAGTAAAAATCATTGCTTTTCTAATCTATGCTAATGAAAGAACTGAATCAGAAGGACTGACCTTTGTTCCATTACCACTTCTGTAGCAGTCCAAAACCGGTTTTGCAGACAATCCAAGTGAGTCAAAACAAGACTTCCAGTCCTGATGCCTTCCTTCAATGACCAAGAACTCAAAGCAGTAACTCAAAGCATAAATCTTGTTCTGCAATGGAGTTTTAGAGCAGAAAACTCTTCAGTAGTTATAATCTATATGACAATTTGAGACCGTAAAATAAAGTTCCTTATCTTAGACTTTAACTAAGACAATTAAATTCTTCATTGAAGACTCAACCACCATAGCTAAACCTGGGAGACGAGCTGTGATAGATTTTAATAATTACAGTCATTGAATCAGAAGGCAAGTCCTACCACATCATTCAAGACAGTAATGGCGCAGGCTTGCATTATATTGAGCTGACATTCATCAGGACCATTCTGCAAGTTGACAACACTTTTGAGATTATAATCAATTAACTCAACAAAATCATTACTTTAGAAGGGAAAAGAAAAGTGGAAATTTTCATGGAGAAAAAATAGATCAAATTTAAAAGAAAATATGGGTCCTCATGCGTGAAGAAGTTAATGCAGTATGATGTTAAAATAGTATCTACTGAAACACTAAAATGAAGCTTCACTTTTGCAGTGTCCTTAATTTGGAAATGCAGGTTCTTGAAGATTTTAGCTAAAGTCAACCAAAGACCATCTTCTTGTTCTGACATGAAACCGTTCAACCAGGAAAACACGTGAAATGGATTCTTTTGTCCTGGTTATGGTTATGCAGGTTATGTTAATCAATCTAGTTAAGTCACAGTAATGTTACTGAGTGCCATATCGGCAAAATCCAGAGTATCTGGTAATGACTAACCAGTAAAATGAACAGAAATGAAGACGAAGAAGGCAAATTCTGACCTGACAAGCGATGGTTTTGTTAACTATATCAACACGAGCACTACCCCAAGGTACCATCCTGAGATTGGTGATGCTGATAAGACCATTGTTGAAGATGGTATCAAGGTTCTGGACAATGAATTTAGCTGAAGGTATGGATAGAGATTCATAGTAAATTGACAGATTAACTTTTTGAGAACCAACAGTGAACGAATCCTGAATCTCTAAGCAAGAAGCAACTTGAAATGGAGATACCAAGATGACCAAAAGCAAGCTAGGAAGGGACAAGTAGACCAGTTTTGCAGAACCCATTTTTGCGCACAGTGGATAGATGCTTCTTTTCCTCAGGTGTCCTGAGTCTGTACTGCCTGCCACAAGAAGATCACAACTCACTGAGGATTTTTTTTCTTTCATAAAGAGCCATTAGTACTCTTTAAGTTCTTATCATAGACATTCATTCCCTAGAGGACAGAGACTGGCTTCAAATGCATAGAATGCTCTTTCAACTTCTTGATTAATGATTATTGTCTTTTGCAAGCCCCATCATTTTCATTATTATAGGGTCCTAAAAGGACTAGGAAGACTAGGAAGCTTTTATCTTTTTATGGGGCCTAAATGCAATCTAGCTGTGCAGATCTAATCAAAATTCGCGTCTTTTCCGATTACTTCGAAGCTTCAACTAAACGTCTTGCCTTCTTTGCACTCACTTACCCTTTTCCCTCGATTACTTCTGATAATACGTATGCCTCTAAGTAGCTCAGCTGCTTCTTGCATTTGTAGACCATTTGGTAGAGGATAAATTTAGAAGTTCTAAAGATGAGCAACGGACATAAATAGTGGGATTACAAAGCAATAGGAACTTACAAATTTGGAGAATCCAGGGTAGTCCAGTGACAGTCACTCGTCCTGAAACGCTCGAATCTTCAAGTCACTTTAAAGAACCAAGAAAAGGGTATTCCTCACCTTGTCTCTTGGATGTGTTCAGCATTTGGTATTGCTCACAGACACAGCAACCTATTCTATTAGTTTCTCCAATGCTTTGAACAGAGGATCTGAATGAAGACCTCTGTTCCATTGTGATGCGCATGCAAAGTCGAATATTAAATAACTTCTAACAGGTTTTTGGTCGTAAGTCAAAAAAGGCTGCCAAACGGATGACAGCTGAAGTTTTTCTCTCGAGCTTCCACTGAAAATTGGGAACTTTTCTTGGAAAATGGTGAAGTGATTTATATCTGTCTTCGTAGGCTAAATTGTCCATTGCTGCTATAAGCGGCTTCTAGTGGTGGCAATGGGGTTTAAGCCTTAACCTCATCCGAAATTAATAGGTAAAACTTGATTCAACTGCATTTTAGGCCCAAGATCGGCTTTAGAAAATGATCCGTATGAAAAAGAAACTTCAATCTCGTGAATGTACATTAAGTACAGTAGGTTCCACAATTTTGCTGCAGTGTGCCTATCATGACCAAACTTTTAGTTTACCTGAAAATTATAGATGAGAAGCACGATCTGTGTACTAGTACAAGTTTCACTGAAGGCAATCCCAGTGAGACAATCTCACTGAAACTTCAAACTCCCAACAGTCCAATGATAAGACAAGACTAGACAAGTCAATCTAGTTACCATAAACCAGCAGGACAACTATTCCTTGGGGTGGTGGCCTTGGACTTGACAGGAATCACAATAGTGAGACTTAAGAATACCATCTTGCTCATTTTGTCAAGTCCATCGATAATGGCTTGATCTAAGGGCTGTTATATTGCAAGTACCAACTATGTCAAGCTGTCGGTTTCCTCTACATAGCAAACTTCAGGAATGTGGTCCTCTTTCCCCCACAGAATTGGTTTCAAAAGAAGCCTAGGTAAGAAGCTGCTTATTATTGGACTTTCCTAAACTTTAACTGCATTTTTTTCTAGATTGTTGTTATTATTATTAAGTTGCAGACAAGAATTGCAAAGTTCTCAAAAGTGGTCCAACCACAAAAAATGGGGTTGGTTTTTGTCTACAAGGAGAGACACTCAATGCATTGTGGGATGTTATGTTGGATTTTCAATTTCAGACTTCAAAAATGTATCTTTCCTAGTTTAGCAGATTTGGTAAGGAATTTACTACATTTTTTTGTTTCAGAAATTGCAAGGATCACAAACTGACAGATCAACGAAACAGCAGATTTGACAAAGCTTTGCCTAAGGAGATAATGTTAAAGAGAACGCCACCAGACAATTGCAGATAAAGAAAAATTGGGAGAGAAGACTGTTGAAGGAAGCCATTAAAAAGCTCAAAAGAAAAAAAAAGCAAACAAGTTGAAAGTCTTCATGTAGCTATGATTCTTTCTTGTAGGTTCAGAACATCAGAACAACAACAAGAAAAAAAAAAGAAAAAGGGATCAAATGACTGATAGCTTATAAAGAATTAGATATTGGGTTGTTTTCTGTGAATCAGAATCTTTAAAAGGCCAGTTCTTGAACATACCCACTTCAAAGAACAGCAAATGGGTCCTCAAAGAACACCTTTCAGAACAGATCCAGTTACTGAAACAAGCATCAATCTGCATTCAGATAAACAGCAGATTAAATCAGACTTTAATCTTGAACCCATTAAATTCTTCAACAACTAAAAAGAAAAACAACGTTTCCTTCTGCTTAAATCGCCCCATCAATCAAAATTCCTTTCTTTTCACATCTCCTTAAACAAGTCGTACACCATTAGCCTTCATCTCTTTCTAAAAGCCCGCAGCGCCCAATCGGAAAAAACCACTCTCCGATCAACGTCCGAACAATAACTTTGCATGCCAATAGACTATATTTACACCAATTGCTCAGATTCCTCCAGAAAAACCTCCAATTTTCATCAATCCTACCAGCTTCAGGAGCCCTGAATTACCGCCAGAAAAGCATTTCAGATTGACCCGACCCGAATTTGATCCCAAACTTGAACCAACTCGATAGGCTCAACATAGCTCGACCCGATCCGTTAAATAACAAACCAGCCCAACTTTGTAAAGGCCCGATCTATTTTTTGCACATCTTTTGCCGTCCTTCCAACAAAAAGCCACGAATAAACTCAAAATTACGTAACTGACCTTACCCAGACTAACAAGCTCAGACCAACCCGACCCAACAACATGTGACTCGAATTGACCTGGACCACACCTAACCTTTTGGACCCAATTCTCTAGGCCCAAAGAAATCTTCTTTCACAAACCCTAGAGGCTATAAATCCTACCTTAACAACCATTGTTGTCCCCCCGGGGGAGCTTGGTCGTAGAGAAAAAACCCTTTTCACAGCCTTAGCGTTCGTGGACATCGGAGCTCAAAATGGTTAGTAATCATCTTCCAATGTCTTCTCATCTGGATTTCTCCGATTTTTGGTTCTTGGTGATTAGATCCGAGTAGGGTTCATGTTTCTTTGAAGTTTGAACTGAGGCAGAAGCTTTGGGTTGTTTCTTTTGGTGTTATACTTGATTATCTTGGGAACTTACTTGCCTGTTATAATTTATTTGTTACTGTTTTTGGGTTGTGACTATCTAAGCAATTCTATGTTTGTTTTGTGCAATGCTTAACTATTTTGTTTTGCTTCGCTGATTCTGTATTGCTGTTCATTGTTCTTGTTACTTGCGACAACTGCTGGATGTTCATATAGCTTGATATTTGTTTTTTGTTCTTTTGATTGTATTTGTTGAATGCTTACGGTTTTGGTGCATCACAGGCGAGAGGGTTGAAGAAACACTTGAAAAGGCTCAATGCGCCGAAGCATTGGATGCTTGACAAACTTGGCGGTGCATTTGTATGTTAACAAAATGTTCTTACCTTTTTTTATTTCTATTTTTTCTGTCCCCGTGGCTCCTTTTTTGCCTCATTTTTCTTTGTTGTGATTTGCAGGCACCAAAGCCATCATCTGGTCCTCATAAATCAAGGGAATGTTTGCCTTTGATTCTTATTCTGCGAAACAGGCTGAAATATGCATTGACATATCGTGAAGTTATTGCTATCCTAATGCAGCGACATGTTCTTGTTGATGGGAAGGTCAGGACTGATAAGACGTACCCAGCTGGCTTCATGGGTATTTACTTTTGATCTTGGTCTTCTTAATTTTATCATCCAAGTTATTCCTGTTGAACTTGTGCATGATCATTTAAAGATATCTACATGTTGTATTTTACCTCGTATAACGTGATCTTTAATATTTATTTTCACTGTTGCTCTGCCCTGTTTTGATAGATGTTGTGTCTATTCCCAAGACAAATGAGAATTTCCGACTCCTCTATGACACTAAGGGTCGTTTCCGACTTCACTCTGTCAGAGATGACGAGGCAAAGGTTTGTGTACTGTTTTTCCATGTTCTTAAAACATATTCTAGTTTGAATTAGGAAACTTAAGGTCATGTACATAACGCAATTGATGTAAACTATCTGTGTTTATTAAAGTTATAGTTCTATACAAGTCAGTGTTTGACTCATGTCATGTCATGCAGTTTAAGCTTTGCAAAGTGCGATCTGTTCAGTTTGGGCAGAAAGGTATCCCATACCTCAACACATATGATGGTCGCACCATCCGCTATCCGGATCCACTAATCAAGGCTAATGACACCATTAAGCTGGACTTGGAGACCAATAAGATTACCGACTTCATCAAGTTTGACGTGGGAAATGTTGTGATGGTAACTGGAGGACGGAACAGAGGGCGAGTTGGAGTCATCAAGAACAGAGAGAAGCATAAGGGAACTTTTGAAACAATTCACATACAAGATTCTCTTGGCCATGAATTTGCCACCCGATTGGGCAATGTTTTCACTATTGGCAAGGGAACCAAGCCATGGGTATCTCTTCCCAAGGGCAAGGGTATCAAATTGTCAATCATTGAGGAGGCTAGGAAGAGGATTGCAGCACAAGCTGCTGCATAAAAATTTTGTTGGTGATTGTATTTATATTGCTGCAGGACTCACATATGATAGACAGTGTCATTGATTGCTTTATTTGAGGCTGAACTTTTACTTTTGATGGCAGGAGCATCACTTTTACCATTTTATCAGGATAATTCTGGATTCTTAGATTTACTTATGGTTCAGTTTGGAGTTTTCCTCATTCTGTTTAAAATGCCACTTTTTAAAATCATATAATACTTTTCCTTGGAAGTAAAACTTCCTCCTGGGTGCTTCTTAATCTCTGCTTTTCCAAGAGAGTGTAAATCTTAAACGTTTTTGTAGCCCCTGAAATGTTCATGCTTTCCTTCAAGCTTGAACATGTCCAGTAACCAGTTCTGGATGCCTTCTTCATGATGGCTACTGGAAAGTTTGCTTCTATTGCTTCGTCTTAGCAGACAACAAAAGAGCCCAACAGGGTTGGAGTTCACCTAGTTGATATGATTTGAAGTCATTTCAACCTATCCCAATTCTTTACAAGGCCATTATTTCCGTATATTATATGTTATAATTATCTATAGTTATTATATGATAATTATATAAATTGAATTTGTTATTTGATTTTAAGTTACTCATTTTGTCAAACCATAGATCATACTATGGTTTTAAATCCTGAAGAGACTGTCTGATGCTGGACATGCAATCACTGTTTCTTGTATCAAAGATCTAGCCCTGATTGACAAACAGTGGATTATATTAGCTGTTAGTTGAGAACTGATGGTGAATTATGTTAGTTGATTTGATTAGTGATTCGTAAAATTAAATGTTTAGTATTAACTATTTATGTGTAAAATAACTTACGGGGCATGATTTAAAATCTTGTAAGAAATTAGATTTTAAATATTTAATTTTACAAAAAATTATGTTTATAGCTCTAATAAAAAACATAAAACATATAGCAGCAATAATAATAATAATAATAAATTAACATAAAATATAATATTTTAATTAATTATTTAAATTGTATTTAATTAATCAATTATTTTATTTAATTATATTTTTAATTAATTACATTTAATTATAATTACTATTACAACAAGTGCCATATGCGTGAGAGTGGTTGTCATGCCTGTGAAATTCTTTCTTCTTTTGAAGGGCTCCCACCACTATTAAAAGAATAAATGGCACAATCGTCAACCAAATAAAATTTTATTAGCTGATCACAAAAATGTGATTATAGATGAGTTTTTAAAAAATTAATTAGTTGGGTTAAATAAGCCAACCAATTAGCTGATAACCAAACAAAATAATTAGTTGTTTTTGATAGCGGTGGAGACCTATCAAAACAGCTATCTACCAAATGGGGCTTATTATTTTTGCCAATGAAATTTCTCTACCAGAATATGAGATGTTTTTTTTGAAAAATTAAAATTGAATAAATATTTTAAAAAATAGTAACAAGAACATTACAGCCTAAGAGAGTAAGGATACTCTCCAGGGGTTGCAAAACGACAACACAATTTATAGACCACTAAACCATTGATAGACTAGAGGAGCACTATAAAACATTAGACAATAAACCAACATAAGGTGGCCGACAGTGTTTCAAGCATGAAATCTCAGTTTCAACAGAATCTGTCGCAAGTACTCCCACTCTACACAATCATACGCTTTACTCATGTCAGTTTTGAGTGCAAGAAAACCCATTTTTCCTTGAGTTTTCCTCTTAATCCAATGAAACAGTTCATAAGCTACAATAACATTATCGGTAATTAATCGATGAGGCACAAACGCACTTTGCGTGTCAGAAATAATCCGGGGTAAAACCTGTTTTAAGCGATTGGCGAGTACTTTGCAAACAATACAATCAGTGACGTTACTTAAAGAGATCGGTCGTAAGTCAGCTATCACTTCTGGAGACTGCTTCTTTGGGATCAAGATGATGTTGGTTCTATTCACTCCTGGCATGGGATTATCTCCATTCAACACTCCGAGACAAGCTTGGCTAACATCATTCCCCACTATGTCCCAATACATCTGAAAAAAATCTGGATTGAATCCATCTGGCCCTGGCGACTTGTCAGGATGCATGGCGAACAATGCCTATCTCACCTCCCCTTCCGTATATGGAGGCATTAAAAAATGGTTTTGCTGTTGGCTGACCTTTCGATCCACATTATGGAAAATCAGGTTTATATAGCCATGCTAAAACAGCGACATATAGACATACTTGATATTTGTCCTATATGCAATAAAGGCACAGAGAGTGACCACCATCTTTTCTTGCACTGTGAGTTTGCTGCCTCTGTTTGGTGTCTCTACTCTGTGCTTTGGAACTTGGCTTCTGATACAATGGTGCAACCTTGGCTGGCTTCTATTATGATGAACTCTACGAAGACACAGCAGGAGGAGGTTTGCATGCTGTTGTGGAGCATCTGGACCCACCGTAATGAAGTTGTGTGGAGAAAGCAAATTCAGACCCCATCTACTGTTTTCCGCAGAGCCACTACAACTTTGCTGGAGTGGAAAACTGCTCAAAATAGGAACCAAACTACAGCAGCTCAGATTCAACATCATCCATCCAAATGGGAGGCGCCACCACCGAATCATTTTAAGTGTAATGTGGATGTGGCGCTTTTACCTTCGGGTGTCTATGGCTTAGGTATGGTGATTAGGGACTGCCAAGGATTCAATTGTGGAGGCAAGCTAATGATTTTACCAGGTTGGAGGGATCCTCAAATTGGTGAAGCTTTATGCTTTCGCGAAGCACTCAGCTGGATTAAGAACCTCCCCTTTGGCCCTATTTGTGTGGAAACGGACTGTCAAATACTTATACATTTGTTGACATCCGCACAAATTTTCCCTTCTTACTTATCGTTGATTATTGAGGATTGTAAAGCTCTACTAAATGAGCATCGTTTTATTTCCACTGCTTTTATTAAAAGATCAGCGAATCAGGTCGCTCATACGATAGCTAGAGCGACCAATTTTATGTCTGGTTTTGAATGGGGGGTATGCCCGCCTACCTTTCTGTATGACGTTTTAACTTTTGATATGAATAATATGCGCTGAGCGCATCTGAAAACGTTTTTCAAAAAAAAAATGCAAATCCATAGTCCCGAATTAGTCAAGGTGAAATCTGCCACTAATGATGACCAGAGCTGCACCTCAACTATTTTTAAAGGTAACCTTTGTCAATTAACGCTAATTCAACTTTTTTATTTTTAAAAAAACTTTTTTTAGATCTTTAAGTTTATGTATTTTAAGATGTTTATGCCTAAATATTTATTAAGTAATTATTAAATTTGAACATGATTTTATTATTCATGATAAATAAAAATAAAACATTAAAACTATTTTTATGAATTTCAAAATCAAAACTATAAACAAAAATAAAGTTTTAACCAGAAAAAATTCAAAAAATTAAATTCAAACTAAAGATTCAGGGATGACTATAGATAACTATCTCAAAACATCAAAAGCCAACGTGACTATTACAAAATCCAAAATAACAATTACTAAACATCAAAGCTCAAAATCAAGAACAATCACTTAAACTTTGAATAGGCATAATAAGAAAACAAAGCTCTGACTCTCAACTCAAAATCAATAAAATGAGCTTAATTTTGAGAAAATGTCACCCAAAGCCTATAAGTCAACAAAAACTTAACCTGACTCGGTTCAAATTTTCAGCCTCATTAGGACCCATTAACTTTTTCGGGCTTAAGTTTAGGTCTTATGGGTCCAGGCCAGGTAAGGCCTTTTCTACCCCTAACCCTGAGTCCTTTATACTCGAGCCGATATACATGTTTTATAATAAGAAAATCTAAAACATGCGGTTGCTCTGCAACGCAACCGTCTAGCGAAATTGGGCACGCTCACTCTATACAACCAAATATATAACTTGGAGCAATTATCACATGCAATATGGGAGAATTCCAACGGTATGCAAATAGGTGGGTCAATCCACGGGATCATTTTCTGTGCAACGTACTTGTGTGTTCCTGCTCTTCGTAAGAAGTGCCTGAAGGGCCGGTGAAACGCCAGATGGAGGGGCTGTCAAATTTGATGGCTGTGTAGAAGGTTGAGCTTCTGAGGTAGGCTGAATCATGAGCTCTCTAAGAGCTGCGGAATAAGGTCTACCTGTCAGGCTTCCACGCATTCTCCCTGTTGGTCGCCAATTTTGCTCTGATGGTAAGTCTACTAGACCATCAGCACCGGATGGTTGAGTCTGAACAACTGGAACATTAGTCCTCTGCTCTATGATTGGCGACCTAATCATATTAGGATGACCAGGATGTGGTGCTCCTACTCTGGTTGCTGGAATTTGAATTGAAACTACAGGAGGCTGTCTAGCCATTTGATTTGGTCGATGTGCAGCAATGACTCTAGGCTGCTGGCTGTGAGATGACGTAGTTCCCACTGCAACATTTGCCCCATGCTGAGCCTGAACTCGTTGAAGAGGATGAGTTGATCTAATAGTTGGTGACTGACCCCTGGATTGTGGCATGTGGAAAGCTTGCTGTTGGTACATATTCTGAGATCCAGATGATAGTCGTGAACCACCTGAGAATTGATTTGAAGTTTGTAGCACCTGTGGTTGAGCTGACTGACCCTGTACAAAAGATTGAGTGAAAATCTTTCTAATAGGTATAATATTACATATATAAACTTTCTGGAGTGTTATTAAGATATTTTTTCAATAACTAGACAAACAAGATGCTCTTTACACTGAGTTAAACTCCTCAATGGCTTAACGGAATCTAAAGAATAAGAACTAACAATCTGGAAAAATATGGCACCTATATGAGCAAGTATGAATATGGAATATTAGAAGTTTTACATTGTACCCAATGTTTATGTAGTTACAAGGACAAGCACCCTTCACTGGAGTCGTGAGGGTTTTAATTTTCAGATTAAAGCTTTTTGTTTTATCTGCCACTAAGTTTATGTTGTTTCCCTTTTGAACTTTCAGTTTCCCGTCACCCCCAGATCACCCTCTTAGAGACCACATGCACAGTGATTCAAAACGATTGAATATGTCTCAAACCTGAGCCATTGGCTGACGCTGCAATGCAGGTGGATTCGTGTATGACATCTGGTGTGGATTCGTGTAAGAGGGAAACTGATGCTGTCTTGTATCACTAGAGGTCGTGTTGAAACCACTTGCAGTTGGTGCTGGCATTGTGACACCTAGAGAAGAAAGACTCGAGGCATTGGTGAATGAAGCAGCTAAAGTAGTTCTTGGTGGTGGAGTTGATGTTTGAGATGGAACTGGGAGAGCCTGAATAGCTACTGGAGTTCTGTTTATATGTCTGGGTATCTGTGATGGCCCCGCATACTCGTTGAGAACAAGATTGCTATGAACCCCACTATTAGGAATGAGTGCAGGAGAGATGGCATCGCTTAATATATGTGATGTCATAGGGTAAGGCATGGGCTGAAAGGTGCCATCAAATATTTGTGCCCCTGTCCCGGTGGGTGAGGCCTCAGAACACGCATTCAAGAGACTTACCCAAAAGTTATCATGTAGTTGAGTACCAATATTTTCATTAAAATTTGCATCGTTCATCAGAGATTTCATCGTTAAATCATTAGAAATGGGCTGATTTTGCAAAGAAGCCTGAGAAGGTTTCCGTTCTTCAATTTCTCTAAAGGCCACAGTGTCCATCTTGTCATTATCCACTGTAAGATCCAAAACAATTGGATCCCCCTCAGTCTTTTCTTTCTGACAATCAGAATATGTGCTGGGTGCCTTGTACATATCGTCATCACCTTCCAAGACGGCTTTCCATGACCCATCATAAGACATTATCACATCAATAACATTGTCCCCTACTTCTTTCAGAACCTGTAAAATAGAAAACACAGAAGAGTTATTAGATATTGAATTCATGATTCTTATAGAACATAACTACAGAGATAATCCAATCAACAAACTACTTGCCTTAACCATGTTTTGATCTTTTCGAATATCAGTGTAGCATACATGTTGATTGCAATGTGGGCAGCGCCAAGATGGCTTTCTTGAGTTTATCTTGACAAAGTTACTAAAATCAAAACACTAAAGCAAAAATAAATTCATGTCAATCAAATTACTAAAAAACAGAGAAAAGAGGAAATGTGAATTTTGATAGGCTAAATGATTAAAGTGGATAACACTGCGATAGATTCATAAAGAATTGTGTCTAAATTAAATCATAATTACAGAAAAATGATGAGCAACAAAGGAACATGTCAGCTTATTCCTTAAATTTAATTTAAGAATTCCATATACTGAATCACCAATCCAAATTGAGCCCAAGTTATTACAATCAAGTTTATGTAAAGAGGATAATCAAACAACGAGAATGCTTTCTACTGCATTGGAGAACACAACAGAAAAAATAAAATAAAATGTGATTTGACATGAATCCTGAATAAAGTAACTAAAAAGCTTTAAAATGTTTTAAATTATATATACAATTCAGTCCAAGCCTCAAAATTGAACATGTGATTTAGATATGAGCATCAACTGAGTTTAAATTCTTATGTTGGATGGCTTTTTTTAATATAATGTTGGATATTTAATGATTGAGACACTTCAAATTGAAGTTTGAATTTTCTCACAGATTTAAGTCTCGAATACTGTATGATGGCCTGTCCTTTGATCTTTATTTAAACCAACTTAATCATGAAGATAAAGGTGTATTAGAGAATTGGTACTGGCCCCCGTCACCAACTTCCAAATTTTGGTCAAATAGTTCAATGAAATGAAAATGATGAAGAAACATCAACCAACTTCCTACATTTAGTAAGGTGTTATAATACGTGGGACTCACCTGAAGATGTTTGCAAGAATGCCCTTTGATGGGAGTTCTGATACGAGTACAGCTGTTTGAGATAAACAGCAGTCAATCAGGATGAGATTGGTTAACTTACCGACAGTTGGGGGTGAGTAGAAACATATCAAAACCAATTCAAATAAGGATGGTGCCTTAACAAATTTATTTCAGATTTATCATCAAATGATCAAAAATTGCTAACATAAATAATCAAATAAACAGTATAACCAAGAACAAACACAAAATTCTATTTTCCTTTGAGGTTTTGATTTTAATAGGAAAGCTCTCACTAATAAAAGAATCATTCCTTACTAAACCAATCAGCAGCCAAATAAACAGTTAAGAAGAAACACAAAATTCTATTTTCCTTTGAGGTTTTGATTTTAATAGGAAAGCTCTCACTAATAAAAGAATCACTCCTTACTAAACCAATCAGCCGCTGCTGCTTAATGTTTAATTTGGTGAAAAACCAAGCTACGTAAGGATTCAGATGGCATCAATCACAATTCTGATAGCAGAATCATTCACTAACTACACATGAAAAGTCAAATCAACACTAATCCATAGTATGAGCATGTATACAGTATGGAATATGAAAGAAAACTGATCATACTGACAGAGGAAATACCAAAAAATAAATTGCATACCTTATAGGGCAGTTAAGCGATATACGTGATGGCCCCTCAATTATGTCAGAATCTAAAACACCCAAGTAATAATTAGGCTATGGAGAGTGTAAAATCGAATAATTAGAACACAGGTTGAAATAATTTGATCAATGAAATAGAGCTACAGTCTCCTATTGTTCTGAACACATACCTGGATCTGGCTCAGTAACATCAGACTGAACATAATCTAATAGCAAAGGACTTTCAGATGATCGTGTCGCACTCATAAAGGCAACAGCTATGATATAATGACCTTGAAAAGCTATAGTGTTAGATCAAATCACACAAAAAGTGAAATCTGCACAAAATGGAAGAACGTTTGCTCAAGCATACCTTTGAACTGGCCAACTGCTTGGAGAAGATTAGTTCCATATTTAAGCATAGAAGCCACATTAGTTGGCAACTGTGGTCCAGGGTCCTAAGGAAAATACATTTTGGTACACATTATCAGAAGCCTTTTCACCAAAAATTCCCTACACGTCATCAATGTGAGAAAGTTTGCATTCAAGCAATACCATTAAGACAGTAGTTCTTCTGTCCACTCCCTTTCCGTTGAACAGGAAGCTACAAAAATAAAATAACTGATAATCAGCTCAAACAGCTCTACAAGAAATAACAAAGAAAAACAGAAGCATACCTCACTTCTTGTGGATTTATAATACATGCAGATGTCTCAATGTTATCTGTCTGTGCTACAAATAACCGCTGCATGCAAAGAGACAAATAACAGTTAGAGAGAGTACAAAATTTTAATATCAGGATCACACTACAAGCACATAAACTCAAAAAAAAAAAAAAGGCAAATGCAAAGTTAAATAGTGACTACCAAAATATTTCCTAGCACATAAACTAAAAAAAGGGCAAATGCAATTCAATAGTGATTACCAAAATATTTACTCAGCTACTTTTTGTAACAAATACAGCTTTGTGAAATTTCCCGAAGTCAGGATAGCATCAACAATGAGGAAAAATTTGAGATCAATTCAGCACTATAGTATTACATTCTTGGATTCATGTCAGAAGGAACTACTGTTACTTTCCCAGAAGATACATTTGGTATACATCTCAACAAAAATGTGAAAGCACGAGGTTAATGACCCTACCTCTAAAGTCTAGCCCACAGACATCACTATTATTTCCAGTTTTCTGTAAAGATAAACATATCAAGTTTCAAAACAATATCCAAGCACCACTCCATCCAGTTCAAACCAAACCTTGCAAGGTTGCAGAACAATCAGTTTGAAAAGAGGAGTTCCCAACTGGAAACCCCCAACATTGAAACACGCTAGTCTTCCCTAAACATCTCAAGTTCATGTCATGTGGGAAAATAGAGATAACCAAAAAAACTGTTCTTAGGCTTTGTACATTTTGTTTCCAATAAGACCACAACCTTTAAATATTTTCATTTGAAGAAAAAACCTTTTTACATAGATTCAGTCAAGCATATAGATAGAATGGTATTGCAAGTTACGTGTTTAAACAGTACCATGGAAACTTAACACAGCAATGTCATGTGGAAGTGACATCCACCCTTTTTGTGGAATCTATATGCATGTGAATCCAATCAATCATCACGTCAAATGCTAGCAGAAAATTTTGTTTTCCACATCAATACACCTAGGTGAGCTTGTAACAACCATTTGTTTGAGTACTAGATTGAACTTATATAAAAGGTTTCCACTGAGATGAAACAACTAAAATGTTTTATAAAAAAAGAATAATGGTTGAGGAATTAGCATTCCATTATCCAGATGAGTGTATTGTGGTGACATATAATAACGATATGGCTACATTGAACAGCCTTCCCAGAGTAGGGAAAATAATGCAGAGAAAAAGTAGAAGAAATGAAGGAACTTATTGTCAGTCTTGCAAAAGCTACAAATGCTTTGCCATGCCTAATTTTCGTATCCTGTCAATATGGGCAATTGATTCAGCAGAAACTATCAAGTCTAGTTATTAAAATTATGGATTAAAGTACCAAAAAGAAATATAACTTACATGGAAGCCAGTTGCATGACTAGTTATATAAGCTTACAAAATAGTGTGAGTAGAAAACCACTAAATAATGTAGCAAGATTATCATATGGAACAAAATTTAATAAGCCACGCCAATTAAATATCAAAACAATGATATCAAAGATATTGCCTACTGACTGTTCAGGAATGTTTATAAAAATTAGATCCAGACAATATACTAATAGTATGGAGCAGATTTTTAGTTTTTTTTTTACATATCCCATATGCTCTTACACCTATAAAGCTTATTAATTTACATACAGCAGCTATATGTATGTTTTGCAATTTAAAAGTGAGGCTATACAGATACTTACTATTTTCTCCTCGGGAGAATGTGCTACTTCCTTTGAAATATGGAAATCCTTTATGTAGCCTTCATATCCAGGCTATAATAAAAATAATCAATCACAAGTCAGTGTATAACTAGGCAGGGCACGTAAAAAAGGGAAAAATTGAGAAGGTTTAAATATAAAACAAAAAGAACCTCAGGGGAAATAAAGAGTCCTAGGCATTGGGATAGTATAATAAATAACTAATAAAATATTGTTACAAAACCAATTTAGCATAAGTATTCACCTTCACTTCAAGAAAAGCAAGTATATGGCCCATAGTCATGAATGGGTAGAACCTACAGGGAGAGAGACATAGATCAAGCACTATGTCAAAAAGCTAAGTAAATAGCCATTGCACACATCTATAAGATACTACATCATAATCAATGCGAAGGCTGTGTCAATGTTTTGAGACCTAGGAAAATTACCCTTTTACTTTCTAATCCTTTTCTTTGGTCACAATTGATTACTTTCAATCTCAGATCGAATGCACAAGTAAATAGCCATTGCACACATCTATAAGATACTACATCATAATCAATGAGAAGGCTGTGTCAACGTTTTGAGACCTAGGACCATGTAGTTCTAACACATGAGCCATTCGTTAATATTATAGCAAATCAGGATCTAACCTTCCTTGACACTGAGATACCTCAATTTTTGTTTCAGATTATGTACCCTTCTTTCAATGTAAGCTCTGACTAGTAATATTTTGAGGTTAGGCAGTATAGCATATCAGATAGGACTCTATACATGATCTTTGAGATTCTACAAGCTTCATAGCGTCTTTATTTAGGGATATCTCCTCCTAACTTATCATAAACTCTTCTTGATTTTGTGTAACAGTTTAAGAGCATCGCTCTTGACTTCAAGATCTCGTTCAAAATCTTTCTAAACTCTCTCTCTCTCTCTCTCTCTCTCTCTCTCTCTTGAGAGAAGAAAGAAGGTTCTTCACAAAACAACGAGAAAACCAAGTTGAACGCTAAGTTTCATTAAATGGATATTTAAAACCATGAACCTTTTTATGCATTGTCTCTTTTCATGTGACTTATGATCATAACAATAAAATGATTATTTGAACTAAGGCTTTCAAATTTGATCTTACATCTTCTCTTATAAGTTCTGAAAAAATCTCAAGATACAAAAGAAAAGGAAATGGAGGTGAAAAGAAAAACCAACTGGGTAAAGAAAATAGCATAGATGTCGAGCAAGGTGGCTGCCCTGATACACACAAGACCTACAGCCAGCATACTTGAAGAGAAAATAAGATATGGAAGTGAGCATCTAGACATGTTAAAAGTAAATTTTAAGTAATAACAAACTTATCTAATCTTACAAACAGGAAATATACAATGACTAGTACTGGTCTTTCCAAAAACATGGAAATTTCAAGCATGTTCACGCAAAATTATACGTTCACATATAAAATAAAAGAATGGATTACCTTGCCATAATAGTTGCAATGATTGAACTGTAATTGCTTGGTTCATTGTTAATACCTCCAAGACTGCAAAAGATGCCTCCTATCTAGGTTTTGCGGGTAGAGGAAAATTCAAAGCATTTAGCATTAACAATATCAACTAAGTAGAAATTTACTTTCCATTAAACATCAAGCTGACCTCATTAGCAAGAGCACAAAGCTCTTGACTCTCTTTCTCTGAGAACCATCCTCTTGCACAAGCATTCTTCAATGTGATAAAAAGTCAGTATCAAAGGAACAATACAGACATTACATATACTCACACCTCCCAACATGATCAAATGCATATATGCTTCACATTCCAAAGAAAATATCAAGCTATAGGAACCAATATTAATGATCCAAAACAAAACAGAGCACAAGACAGCAAATAATTCGAAATATGATGGAAAACATCAGTACAAAGTTCTTGCAAAATTGACCATGCTTCAAATACCTTTACAGAAATCATCAGAACCATGATACCTGCTCCTAGGAACAGATTGTTTCTGTGTTTGCATACCTATTTAACAATGGAAAATGAGTCAAAGCATAAATTTTTCCCTCAGGAAATAACAGAATTTTGATCCACTTAGTTGCAGAATCAATTATGTGATGCAACTTTTGTTAATCTTCCCTAGACAAGATATATTGTTATAACAAGAAAGTAGATAAAAATCACCATGATAATAATAATCCATGCCATTACTTAAATACTAAGGTCAAACAAAAACAACATCAGAAAAATCAATTGCACATGAATACATAAAAGCTAGCAAAACTCAATTGCACATGAATATATAAAAGCTAGCAAAACTCTCTGATATTGACAGATACCACAAAGCAAAAGATCGAAACAGGAGGAAAGTCCACAATTATTCAATGGTAATATATTGATTTTAGTATTTTTACTGGAACATCAAGACATTTTATTCAGAGCAGTTAGGGACAATATTTGAACAAAATATTGCTTCTTTTATATCTCTGACTTAAGAGTACAGTAGCAATGCTTATATATGTCATTTTGATCTGTAACATATTCTATAAAAGAAAAATGCAGCAATAAAACTCGTTATTAGCAATAGAATGGGGAAGTAAAGATGTTACCTCAGTCAACAATGAAGGCAAAGATTGCACATTGGGTGGGACATCATTATTGGCAACAGCATAGTCAATGCCTCTGATATCAGAACAAAAGTGATAATCACAAAATGCAACATTCAATATGTCCAATTTATGCAGTGGATGCAAAATTATTTGCAAGTTGCTCTCGTTTTTTGTTCATATCCACAAATGGAATTATCTCCAATTCTTTTTTTTTTGTTTTTTTTTTTGCGCTAGAACGTATGATATATATAGTAAACCTGGCGAGGGAGAGACAGAGACTGAAGAACTCTTGGGGATTTTTCTGTTCAAAAGTTTGCATGTGCAGGGACAATCGCTCCACAACCGCCGTCACTCTGAATGTGTTCACCACTGAACTCGACAACTGCTGCCCTTTCCCCACTGTTAGCCTTGCTGGCGCCGCCGTCGCCGCCTTTCCGCTCATCCTCTTTCTCTCATTCGTAGCGCATCGGAGGTTGGCTTTGCTTGGCCCTTATACTTTCTATTTTCTAGCATGCCAAAAATTCTATTTTAAACTGTTTAATTTTAATTTTAAAATTTCCGTTTGGTTCTCCTTCTGTTGTTGTGTTACAGTTTGAAAACTTTTATTTTTAGTTTTTTATTCCTATTTTTTTAAATAAAAATAAAAACTTATTTATTTGTTAATATTAATATAATTATTTTATCACCCATGATAATTACATTTTAAATAAAATTTAAAGATAAATTATTTTTAATTAAATAAATTTATTTAATCTCTAATATAATATTTATTAACAAATTATTAATAAAATTATGTTATTTTAATAAATTAAATAATTTAAAAATCAAAATTTTA
>JANZLH020000075.1:760440-770864 GCA_026770325.2 Erythroxylum fimbriatum
ACGAAAAATTGCTAGTAAAAGATAAGGGTAAATGAAACTATGTAGTTTTGGGCTTAGGTTTTAAGTAAAGAAATAAAAGGATTTAAGTCTTTTGAAAGAAGACTCACGAAACTTCAAGAAGAAAAAAATTAGAGAGAAGCTCACGACACTTTTCAAGATAAGAGAGAGAGAGTTTTCGGCTAAGAGGAAAGAAGAAGAAGAAGAATAAGAAAGTGAAAGGCTTTGGATTATCTTGGTTTAGACAAGTGATTGAGAGAGTTTCCTTGGAAGAAAAAGGAAAGGGAAGGTCTAAACTTCCATTAGAAACAAGAAGAGAATTTCGTGGGTCATTCCTAAGGTAAGGGGGTTTTAAATTTTTGATAAATTTGAGAGGGATTTTTAGTTTTAAATGGTTTAGGAAAGGTTATATAAGTTTTTAGTTCATGTTTTCCTTTCCTGAGAATTGTCAATTTTTTTGACAATTTATGTCAGGTTGAATTCTTGTTTTTTTGATGAAGGACAAAAAGGCAAGAGGAAGTTAGAGGAAAGGTTATTGGTCCAAGAATAAAGCTTAATTGTTTAAGGTGGGTGACTATTTAATATTTGAGTTGTAAGCTACTGAATTGTTGTGAAATAAATGTTACTAAGTGCTTTCCGATGACTTGCAAATTTTTAAATGGATTATTATTTGTAATGTTTTGAACGTGTATTAGGTGTCTTTGGTATGTAAATACATATGGAAATGTTTGTAAAATTGTTTGACAACTGAAAAAGATTTGATTATGTGATTTCGAAAAAATGCCGTGTTAGGCAATTAAGTGTGAATAAGGTGAAAATACATGATTATTTGGGTTTGTAGTGATCCCCTCCGTTAGCAAGTGCACTTGTCTATTATAGGCTTCTCCCGCCTGCCCGCTAGTGGCACAGGAGCTCCGATTTCGGACTCCCCTCCGTTCACGGCTACACATGACCGCTTGGCGGAAATGTGTAGTACGTTCTGTTAGGATCACTCAAACCATTTGTTATGTGATTATGTGCTTTTGTGTTATAATTGTTGACTTTGTAAATGTTGTGTTTTATCGGAGAATAACATTTGTAACTATTGACTTGAAAATGATTGTTTAAGAAACTTTTGTATGCTTATGCTTGAGTATTAAATTGTTACCCACTGAGCCGTCGAGCTCACACCCTTCTCCCCTCCGCAGGTAGCGAGCGAGAAACCGAGTCACCGCATCGGGATTGAGGCATTACTTCGATGCGTTTTGCTTTTGAAGTCATACTTTTGAAAACAAAGCTTTAGATAGCATTTTGGACAAGGGATGTTCTTTGTATTTTGCCCTTTTGAACTTCGATGTATTCGGGCTAAAATGTCCTCTAAAGCTTTGTATTAACTATGTTTCATGTAAATGTAAAAGGGTTGCTTTTGAAATGTATCTTGTATTTGTTTCATAAAATTGTAATAGTGTATGGTTTGAAATTGACAAAAAGAGGAATTTAGGATTGCTGTCATTTGAGTGAATTGATGGGATGATTTGGATTGGTTTAGTAGTTGGATGATTGTAAATTTGGAAGATTGAAGTAGTTTTTGTGCAGGTATTGAAGTTGGGTTGGAAATTGAAGTTTTGGCTAGTTGAACTTTTAAAGGAGGTGCTGTCAAAATTTTTACAAAATTTGGCAGCAACTTCGATTAGGTTTTAGACCCTCTTAGAGGTTGAATGAGGTTGGGAAGTTTTATTGAAGTTTATAGAGCATGTTAAGATCTTTCCGTGGGTATATAATATGTCCCATTCGGACTTAGGATGAAAAAGTTATAAGGTTTGGAAGATGACAGTTACTGTTCATTTGGTTCTTTTTTACTGTTCATATAGGCAAAATTGTAGCAGCAACTTTAAGCTAGTTTTTACCTCTTTTAATGATTGATTTGAGTTTTGTTCCTTTCATGAAAGTTGTAAAGCATCTTTTTATCTTTCCAATGAGGTAAAATATGACATTTTTAGGCTTTTGTGGTAAAAGATATGAATTTTCAAAATTCTGACCTCAAGTAGGAAAATTCAAAATTGGACAGAAATTTTGTAGCAATTTTTGACCCCCTTAATGACCAAATTAGTTTTTACATCCTTCTTGAAAGTTCTAGAATTTTCTTTTAGCTTTTCATAGACACTAAGTTTGTAAAATTTGGAGGTCTAGGTAGAAAGTTATGAATTTTTGAGTTTTCTGTATATATATATATATATATATAATCGACTTTCCTCTCGGAGTCGCACTCTCGCGAGTGCGAGCGCTAGCGAGTGCCAGCGTCTCGCTCCGCGCGCACACTCGCGATCGCGAGCTGCTGAGCGACTTTTCGGACTCGCACTCTCGCGAGTACGAGCTTTGTCCCTGCTGCTTTTAAATTTCAATTTTTTTTTATTATTTTAGCTTCTTTTCTGATTTTCTACCACTCTTTCTTTGATAACTTTTTCGTTTGACCTCCGATTTACTCCGTTTTCGAAGCATTATTTTTCAAAAAAAATTTCTACCCCTATTTGATAAAATTAGAGCTTTCGGGTGTAATTAGAATTTACGGGTTAAAATCAAAGGAAATCAATTGTATAGAGCAAAATAAGATGAATTTGTCAAGATCCGTTCGGGAGTCAACAAACTAAGTTTGATTTTGAGATTTCTTCTATGGTGAGGGATCCCTCCCTCGTGGATTGCGCGTCCAGATGTCACATAGGACGTCGGACACGTGTCTCACCAGGGTGGGGTTCCAACATTTTTTATTTTTAATAATTAAAATGATGTTGTTTCAATTAAAATTTTGGAGCTTTGGTCAGGTCGAATAATTCAAACTCTATCAATTTAGGTTGAATCCATTAACTTCGGTTTAGACTGAACCAATCCCGAAAAATTTTACCAATTCTAATCACTCCAAATTTTCTATTCTACACCTTAAGGGAATTTAAGGAAAAGGATTATTGTACAAGATATGATGACTTGAAATATGATGACTTGGAACTTTGTATTCATTAAATTACATACATTTCATAATTATTATTTTTTTTGAAGAGCATACATTTCATAATTTTTATAACATCATAATAATGAAATATTATATTTATATTAATTATTCTCAAATATATATCGAATGGTTAAAATAACTATAAATTATTTTTAAACATATCACATAATGTTTAGACTTTTTTATATAATTCAAACTCAACCATTAATTTTTTAATTTTAAATTTTAAATTCAAATAAGATGAATCAATTTTTACAGATATACTCACAAATAGTATTGAATAACACAGGCTGATCAAGTGTAATTTTTGTTCCCAAAAGCAATGATCTTCGACAAGGATGTCCAAAAGGACCTAGCTCGTCTAGCCCAATCAGATTTTGGCCTAAGTTGACCAGATTATAGGCAGGGTACGGGTTGACCATGATCAGCCTAATTGGACCACAGGTCAAGGTTGGATGAGTTAGGAGCAGTCCAGACTTGGTCCAGTCTGACCCAATGACATCTCTAACTTTTGGATAATATTATAAATAAATGTTTGCTATAATTCTTGTAACATTCTATTTTAACTCTTAAAGTTGATTCCAAACTCTGTCCACACATATTTAGAACATGGTCCCATAATACGGGAAAAATATGAGGAAAAGTTAGATACGATAACAAATCAGGTCGAATTGAGTCTGTTGTCGATTTTGTCTAAATTCAGTTCAACACTCTACCGCTAAGCTATATCCCTTTTCTTATTCTTGGGACATAATATCAACTAATCTTAAGATAAACAATCGAGAAACTCGATATCATTATTCTTAATCACTAATCATAGGAAAAAAGACGTACTAGGTCTTAGAAAGTTATTCCGGATCACTCTAGCCCAAGGCACATCTTGTTCTGAACTATAAATCCATTTCCAATAGGTTTTACTAGAGAATCTCTCAATAGGAACTCCATTTTAAAAGTAGTTATCCTGAGATTGAGGATTTGGAGCAAAGGAAGGTTTTAGTTGCTTAATAGCTTGTGGAAACTGCAACAACTCATTGTGGTTGATTTGCTTAGCAATCGCCTTATTATCCAATCCAACAAATGTTAAGACATCATTAGCGTTTGGGATAGGAGGCCAACACTTGTCCAGTTATCATGCCATAGAAAAGCTGAATTCCCATCTCCTATTTTGCAACTATCATCATTTACCACCTCATCCCTTTTTCAAAAGATGATTAAGAAACCAAGAGAAGGAAGGTCTAGAGGATAGAGACCATATATTGTTTCCCTTTAAAAAATAACTGTGAAGCCATCTCATCCATAAAGAATATTAATTTCGAATCACCTGTCAAAGTCTTTTAATCAAAAAAATCTTATTGGCTATCATTATAGAGATTATACTCATCCTTCCAATCTCCTTAGGTTTACACAAATCAACCCATTTAACTTTAAGAAGACCAAGATTTCTATTTGCCTTACCCCATAAAAATTCTCTCATCAATTTCTCCATGGATTTGATCAACTTCCTTGAAAAAGGAAAGTGTGAAGTCCAATATAAGTGGAGGGAGCATAAAATGAATTTAATTAACTGAACTTTACCTTTAAAGGAAAGAAATTTATTAGAACATTTACTGATTCTCTTCTAAATTCTTTCAATAAGTGGTAGACATTTGCTGAAGTTTAGTCTTCTGGTAATTATAGAAAGACCAAGATATTTCAAATAAGGAATTGTCCTTTTCATTCCTGTAATGGAGGAGATGACATCCTGCATAGAATCTGTCATAGTTGTAAGATAAAAATGACTTTTATTAAGGTTCACTCTGAGGCTGCACATCACAGAAAACCTATTGAGAGTATCCATCAAAAGCTTAACAGATTCAGGATGAGCTCTTGAAAAAAGAATTAGGTCATCTGCAAAGCTAAGATGAGTAAGAGATATTCTTCTGCATTTATAATGGAACTTGAACTTAGATTATGCAAGACATTATACTTTAGCATTTGAGAGAGCACTTCTATACACAAAATAAGGAGATAGTGGGACAGAGGGTTGCCCTCTCTTATTCCTTTCTTCTCTTTAATAATACCAGAAGGGGAACCATTGATCAAAACATAATAGGCAATAGTAGAGACACATGCCTTAATCCAATTGATAAAAATATCCAGAAACTTAAAAGCCTTAAAAGCCTGGAAGAGGAAAGACCAGTTGATGGAATCAAAAGGTTTATTGAAACTACTCTTAATCGCACAATTTGGAGGGGAATTCCTTCTATTATAACCCTTAAGAAGTTTCTGTGCAATAAGAATATTATCACCAATGCTCCTATCCTTCATAAAGGCATTTTGATTCTCACATATGATGGGACTGAGTACACCCTTTAGAGGATTTGCCAAGATTTTAAAAATAATTTTATAAATGAAGTTTTTGTAAGCAATTGGCCTGAAATCACCAAAAATAGAGGGGTTAGGGATCTTAAGAATTAAACAAAGTAAGGTTTTATTAAGCTTCCTTAGGATTACCCCTTTATCAAAAAAACTCATGAACGACCTTTCTAACCATAGGTCTAATAAGAGACTAGGTCTTTTGAAAGAAAAAATCATTTAGCCTATTAGGACCAAGGACCTTCATCCCATTCATAACAAAAAGAAAATGTTGATATCATTATCAGAGATAGGCTTCACTAGCTCCCGAGAGTCTTCATAAGAAATTCTATAAGATATAAGAGATTGGAGATATTCCATAAAAGTAGGAGACTCAATATCAGAACCCAAAAGGCCCTTATAGAATTCGATCACCTCCTCCGTAATACTTTACTGATCGGAAAGAAGTCTCCCATCCAAGCTAGTTATTGAGCAAATTTTATTAGCATTCCTCCTATCTGATAGGGAATTGAAAAAGAATTTGGAAATTCTATCTCCCTCCTTAAGCTAAGTAATACGAGCCCTTTATCGAATGAGTGAAGAATGATCTGAATTGGCTCTTAAATAGGTTTCCAGCTCCAGCTTCTCCTTTTGAAAAAGATTAGTAACCCCAAGATTGAGAGAAAGTAAGAATTGAGTTACCACAAACCTGTTTTTTTCCTCATTAACTGCTGCTTGAGTATTAGAGGAGTGAATAGCTTTCAGCTTCTTTAATTCTGTTTTAATAGCTTTGAATTTCTGGCAATATATGAATTGACGAGAACTATAGACTTGAGCCGATAACCCCCTCAAAATAGCTTCATTAAAACCATCTACTTTGACAAGATAGTTGTTAAATATAAAAGGATGATGATTGGTGGTTCTCTGAAAAAGCTCGTCAATCAAAATCGGTGTATAATCTGAAAAAAGAGATTCCAAAACAGAGGCCTTATTGTTGGCAAATTGGAAAAGTCATTCCCCATTTACTAGAGCTTGATCCAATTTTTCTCGAATAGCCCATGTATTCATCTATTTATTACTCGAGTGAAAGAGTAGCCCTCTTGCTTGAGGTCTATTACGCCCGAATGATCTACATAAAATTTAAAATCTTTCCTATAATTCTTCAAGTCCCTCCCTCTGCTTCAGATTTATTGATGGTAGAATTAAATTCACCGGAGATAATCCACGACCAGAAAAAGTATTTTGGATGAATTCCAGACGGTATTCCTAGTTTTCTCCTTCAGATTGATCAAGTATCCTGAAGAGATCAATGAAATTCTTTAAAAATAAAATAACCTCTTGAGGATCATGTAAGCGGGAGACCATAAAAAATGCTTTCGTCTTTACAATTTGATCTTAATAGCCTTCAATAATTCAATTTTATTAGTTGAAGCATTGTCAATGAAGATTCACTGGGAGGGAACAATCTGTGGCTTGAATGCTTCACTCTTCTCATCCTGTTCCAGAAGGAAGAGAGCTTACTGGAAGTCTGATCTAAGTCAACCTGAATCATATCGTCTAAACTGAACCAATAACAATGCAAGTTCTTTGATTCCTGAGTTTTGATTCAGGAAAGTGTCCTGACTCCTCACTCCTGAATCAAAAATCAAAAATTATATGAAGCAATTTTCTATCATCTGCAGAATTTTCTGACTCAGGCCCTGATTTATATTAGTAAGAAGTATAGATCACATCATCAGATCAGAACACCAGAAATTTCATTCATTACGATATAATCATTACAGAAAGTAGAGTTACACCCACAAAGTCTGCCAAAACTCTAATCCTATCTAGCATACTGACTTTATTACGATCAACCACGCCAAAGCTACAAAGGAAGGATCTTTCCAAGAATTACTGCTACCAAAGAGAGACTCTTGAACCAGGAATATCATTATCAGGCATGACCATCATGAAGAAGCACCTGATCAAAGTGCCACAAACCTGCAAAACCACGAAGAACTGCTCTTTAGAATTAAAGGATATAAAGAAAGAAGGGGACTTTGTGAAAATGGAATTCTATGGCTACCGTGGCCTTTCCCGACCATCCTCAACTGAGTGATATATTCTGCTATCTTCTTAATGGCCTCAACCTATCAAAACAGTCGAGTTAGTGAAAAACGGGTTGAATAACTCAATCATTATAATTCCACTGTGACCATCAACGCTTTAACTCGCTCAAACCTTTGAACTTTTGATTCGAATATTGCAAATTGTTGCAGTCTGTATTAGACAGAGGAAAACGAAACCTCACCTGTTCTGTCAAATATTCAGTTTCAACGAAATCTGCCATCTGAGGATTATTGTTTTCAACCGCCACCTACAAGAAATGGTCCATTACCATTAGTTGTCAATTTGAGAGGAACGAACTCAAAACAAGATTCAGGAGTCGAGATTCTTTACTTTATGCAAGCACAATAGCTTCTCATTCGTCAACTTCTCCAACGACAGGGCAAGCTCCATGGCTGAACCAATGAATTGACATTAAAAAAAAAGAGCTCAAATCGTGATAACATCAAGTGAATAAAACACAATACTATAAAAACTGATACAAAGTTTAGATTCCCCACCATATAAAGCATCTCCTTTATCTGGATGATAAAACTCTGAAGGAGGAGAGGTTATAGAATGCAATCTCACCCTCCCCCCACGTATATTCTAATCACGAATGGAGAGAAATTAGACATAAACATCCAAAAATCAAAGAGAAATACAAAAAGTTTTGTTGTCATGAACAAGAACCTGAAACTTCATCAGCTTTTCAGCATGTTCTCTTTCTTCTTCACTGGATTCCTTGAAAAATCTAATCAAGAAAAGACCAATCAAGTCATTTTCCCATAAAAATAAGAACAATTTCAGGAGGAACATGAGGAATTTCTTAAGATAATTACTTGGCATGGCCCTTCAAGGCGATGTTGTCCCTGTCAAAGTAAGCAAACATGGCATGGTACACATACGAAACATTGTACTCCACACTGTTCCAGACGAAACAATGATTAAAAAAACTTAAAAACCCACCAAAAAATCCAAAGATCTAGACATGAAAATCAAAAAAACAAGATACAGACTTGATCTGCTCGTTAATGGCCGCTTCACAGTCGTCAGCATAGAATTGACGAGCAAGAGAAACGTTGGGTGCTAAAGGAACGGCTAGATCCTCCTTCTTGATCTCTTCAAAGGGATGAAATATCACACCTGTAACCGCAGAAGTATTTGCTTCGGCGGCAGAGACCACAAGACCGCCACATCTTCTCTTTACAGGCAACGAAGTCGCCGCTGAGAGAGTCGACAAACGACCACCGTGGGAGCTAGGAACAACTCCCCATCGCCTGGAAACTGACAGAGAAGAGACCGAGAAAGGTTTCACCAACATTTTGGATCAGAGATTGAAGAACAGAGAGATCAAAAGTGCTGCTTTGAAGCTACAAATGACAAGTTTTTGGCTTCAGGTATGTGCAAGAGAACTCACTAGCGGCTAAGCATGCTTATAGACTACCAGGAGTTCCACAGTGGCACGGGTTTATTTAAGGCCGTTGGATTGGATCCTCGTAGACGGTTGAAAATAGGCCAACGTGTCAGGGCGTGTGGTGTGCTCGTGCCCTATCCTGTGTGGATGGAGTCTTGGAGGAAAATGTCCAGTCACGCTTTTAGTCTTACCAGTTACTATCTCTTCTGAGAATTAGAATTTTCTTTAGAAAGAGAAACATTACGAAGTCATTTCCAAAAGTAATTATCCAAACTAGTGTGAATTTACTATTAGATTATCAAAATTGGTAAGATCTAGAAGTGGCAAAACCTATTGGGCCAGGCCGGCTCAAGTTGACCGGGTTTTAGGTCTGACTTAATTTTATTTAAAATTTCAAATTTTGAATTATGATTTAACTCTATTTAAAATCTAACATATGAAAATAAAATTAGGTTATTTTTAATCTTTAAAAATTAAAAATTTATAGAATCTAGAATTGAGTTTAAAAATTTGGGATTCATTTAATGAGTAAATGTTCCTTTTATTATTTATGTTCAATTTTATGCCTAATTTATTAGAGAAGAGAAATTTTACTAATGTAACTTAAAGTAATAAGGAAGCTTCTTGTTCAATAAAAATGATATTGTTTCAATTAAAAACGTATGCCACATCAGCTTCACTTCAATTTATTTTAACAACTCTTGTTACTAAAAATCGTTCAATTTATTAATTAATCATTCAATTTATATAAATTAATTAGTTTTTATAAATTAAAACAAATCAATTAATTTTCATTTATCATTATCTTTTTTCAACTTAATTTTAAATTTTTCGATAGATAAAGACAATATCTTCCAGTTATATTAAAAAATTAATTTTATTTAATCTTTAGTCGGTTTTATGATGGTTTAATTCCAGTTAATCCTTTTAAATAGTAAACATTTGTCTTATAGGTTTTTAAAACATTGATATTAAATTATATTTAAAATTTTATCTATAAACTTCAAAATGATATTGATTCTTAATTAGGCACATTTGCCGCGAAGGTAACCGCTGCGCGGATCGACTTGCTGACTTGGCGCATTCATCACCACAGGGACTTACTTATTGCGAAGACCCCTCCGGTTCAATTACGTCCTCTTCTTGCGGAGGATCATGAGGGAATTGGTGTCTTGCAAGCTTAAATTTCTTTATCTTCTCTGTTCGTTAGTAGCAAAAAAAATGACATTGTTTTAAAGTTCGTAGTTAATGTTTGTAACGAAAGTTGACAATAGGAGAATGTGTATTATAAAACTAAAATTAAAAAGGATATTTAATGCATTATTCTTCATTAATACTGAAAATAATGTTCCTGACATTGCTATGCAAAACATATTCACGATAGCTATATATTTTTTATGTCAGCCAGAGATACTAACGGGTCAGGTCATGTTCGGGTCAATTAACTACACATTTTTTGTTGGGCCCCGTTTCCTTTTCTTTAGTGAATAAGCTTGTTTAATTCATTTTGAGGTTTAGTTTGCTAATCGAATTAATTGAGGGTTTTATGAGTTTGGGTTAATGAATTTAATGAAGAGTTTTAGTTAAATTAGAATTTTTGCTAAA
>JANZLH020000075.1:773497-789033 GCA_026770325.2 Erythroxylum fimbriatum
GATGGTTTTGGTCAACCGAACACGGCATAACAGCTTGATGAATTTGTTTTCACCTTATATGCATCGGAAGTGGACAGGTTCATTACATGGTTGACAATCAACGACGTAGACCCCACTTCACGTGAAATTGGACCTATCAGAGCGGTCGATTTTAAGACTCAAAGACTTCAATGCTCCAGATTAAAGCTACAAAATACTGCTGGCAACTCTGAAAGTGAAGCCGCAGGATTTTTCCGCGGTTTTGGACCAAATGACGTAAATCCCCAGAGATATAATCAATATTACGAGTCTGTCGCTCGCTCATTTTAGCGGCTGGCCTTAAGTTTTGTGGGGCCATCATGCAACTTGACGGCGGGGTTTGGCACCTCCGGTGGAGCCCATGGCTGGTTTGAACGGCGGAGTTGCTCTAACGAGTCTGTCGCTCGCTCATTTTAGTGGCTGGCCATCAGTTTTGTGGGGCCATCATGCAACTTGACGGCGGGGTTTGGCACCTCCGGTGGAGCCCATGGTGGGTTTGAACGGCGGAGCTGCTCTGTTCGTGGCCATTACGTCATAGTAGTTGAATGATTCACGCAGATGTTATTGGGTCCCTTTAGATGCTATTTAGTTTGTCAAGTTGAACGAGTTAAGGGGTATGATGGTCAATGCACCTAAGCCAATAATGTTTGGAGATATGTATTTAGAGGTTCTCAAAAAATCATCTTTCGCTTTTACTTACTACTTCCCAACAGAGATGATATGATTAAAAATTTGTACTTTCAAATATTTTGAATCAATGAGAGATCGACACGTACATAAGCGGATGCGCCGACTTCATTAAAATATTATTTTGTGTTTTTAATACATTAAAAATGAGTTACTTGTGGGTTCGGACCATCCTATTTTAATTAGCACGAATCTTATATTTAATAGAATAAGATAAAAATCGATTAATTAGAACAGAAAATTAATCTCCTTTACTGTTATATATTTTTCCTTGCAGTATTAACGTTTCTAGTGGTTAGAGATACCATTCATTTGTAGGTGTGGAATATAAAGAAACATGAGTTGTGCTTGCATTCAACAAAACCCATACAATAACTAAAATTTAGTTCAATCCGACCCTTTAAAAGTTAGCTCGAGATTTAACTCTTAATATTACAACAAAAATTTCGTTAAAATGTAAAGTTTGAAAAAGGTTAAATATAACGCATTTTTATCTCTAGCTCTTAATAATAATATTTTAAAATTGATAAGGACTATTTCTAGCCAACAATAAGATTGTGAAGTTTTAATTGAAATAAAAATTTGTAAAGTTTGAAAAAGGTCTAATGCATCATTACCTCTAATACTTAATATCTTAAAATTGATAAGGACTGTATATCTCAGATGAATAAGATTGTGAAGACAAAAGATGTCTGTAAGGAGGTCCAAGTCCCTTCTCTAATGAAAGAAACATTACGAGAAGAAACAAAAATTGCATCCATATAAAGCTAATGATAGGTATGGAGATGGTCAGAAATTTATTTTGAATTGATAATATTATTATGTTGGACTGGACCACTGGTTGGGAGAGACGGAGATATAAAAAATCAACAAAGAGTTGTGTGAAGGAGATTGTGTAAGGTTTATAGGCAGACCTCAAGAATTAAGTAATTTCATTGCCTAAGTAGAGACATTGCCAGTTAGTATCAACTCTTCACCATTTTGAAATATCATTTTCACTTTACAATGATGTGATACCTCATTTAATTAGTATAATCAATTATTTTTTGTTAGCTTTCTTTTTCCGTGAACATGTTGCTCTTATTAGAGAAAGGAAAATGTTAGACGGTCAATAGGGATCTTTTCGTCCTCGCCTCAAGTGGCTGTCTCAATAATGCATTGTCTTGTCCACACATTTCGAACCGTTCAAATAAAGATGGCAAGTCAAGTCCGTGTGAAATTAATGGAATCGACTTAGATTTCTGATATGACAAATTGAACTGAACAACCAAAAGATTCTGTCCGAGGCGCAGAGTTGGGAAGAGTACGAAAATACATACCTCTAATTAGTATCAAGGATTTAAAAATTTCTATCTGTATTCTTAAAAAATACTAAATCTATTTGATCTTACTAATAAATTAGGCCTGTCAAATTGTAATTACTTTATTTATCTCTTTATATTTTAATTGTTTTTTCAATTATGTGAAGAAACACACGATATTCTCCATAAACCCTCACATAATCACTTCAGACCAAGGACACAGATGAGGAAACGAAGGAGAAAATAAGAGGAGTATCTGAAGCATACCAAGAGAAGAAAGGGAGAGCTCACGAATGTGTAAATGGATCTACTGAAGAGATGTATTGAAGTTAAGACAATTCACACGTGAATATTACACATCAGGAGTCGCACAAAACACAGAGGCATTCAATACACATAAAACGCAGAGTAGAAGCTACATTAGTAGTCACGTGAGTAGAGAATGTGATATCAGATGATATACAAATGACAGCTATTAGACGATATACACATTACAGCTTCAGACGATATATAACATGAAAGTCAGACAATGACTCATTAATAAGTCATGTGGGGGGCACATGCTATGCGTCTGATCCATGCAAAATCGTCAGAGAGCAACCGTCTTCTTCATCTATAAAAGGAAACAGTTCAAAGCATCAGACAACAATTGTTGGACCCCGAACTTTTCTATTAAATAAGAAATCATTGGCGATTATTTATGTGTAAAGAAAAGGAGAATTCTTGAAGTTGAAATGAGATAGAAAAGATGGTTTAAGTACAAGATGGGTTATATTTGATAAGTTAGAAGTTAAAAGCTGAAAAAATGTGTTCATTAAGTATGCTTCGGTGTTTTAGTCATAACTTTTAATCTAGCTATCTAAATGAGACGATTCTTGATTTGGATTAAACTAGAGAGATAAGGCTACAAATTGTCTGGTGAAATCGAGTTCTAATTCAATCTCTAAGAAAGTCAATTTTCGAATGGAATTTGTATATTTTATTAATAAAGTAACTCATACATAATGTTATTATAATACACTACTATGGTAACTTTTATAAAGTGTTATTATTTTACATTTACTATGGTAACTTATATGAAATGTTATTATTTTACATTACTAAGGTAACTCAAATCAATTGTTATTATTTTATGATATTAAGATAACTCATATAAAGTGTTATAAATTTATTATTAAAGTAACTCATATAAAGTGTCATTATTTTACATCACTTTTGTAACATCTTAAAATAGTAACCTTTTATAATGTTTAGTAACACTTAAAAAAATTGTTATCAATAATAAATTATATGTTATAAAATCATAAAGTGTTACTTATCAAATTAAGAATCATAACATTTTAATATATAATGTTACCATAGATAGGTATTTTATAACATATTGTCAAAATTGTTATTGTCTAGTGTTACTATATGTCATTTTTGTTGTAGTGATTTTAATGCATGATAAGAAATAGAATGTTAACGAAAAGTAGTTGATCCAAGTTTATACAAATAGTGTATATGTGTTGCATCAAAAGAGACTTATACTTACATAAGTGGCAAGAATACAAAGTTAGATAGTCAAGATTATCTTTTTATGCCATGTTTGTTAAATCCAAATAACAAGAATCAAAAAGTTACATGCAAGGATATATGTATCTTTTTTATTATGAATTATATGAAGCTTATGAAATTATTGGATTGAAGAATAACGCGAAAGGATGATGATGGCATTAAATTGTTAAATTTATACATTTGATTTATTTGATGGAATAACAATTTATAAAAGGATGATTCTTATATTTCATCAAGATTTCCATTGACTTTATGTGATAATGTCATATGTATTAAATGAAATATTAATTTAAAATTTTTTAAAAGTTTAAAGTTTTTAATTTTGGGTAGAAATTAAACATTGAAAATATTGAAGTACTTCGATGAGATTATTGTGGTAAGTTTTAAATTTTTTCGTTATCTATAAGAATGAGATTCTTTAATGGATATCTCCATAATTAAATTCATAAGAGTATGGTTTTACATAAGGAGGAATATAATATCACGATCCAGTACTACATCGGGCCCATAATAACCGCTGCATAACCGAGTTAAGGACACTCACTGTATCCTTAATTCGACTATGCAAGGCTAACTGAACATCTCTCTCTCTCTCTCTTTTGAAAAATTTTGAGCATAATGACTGTATTTTAAAAATCCCAAAAACTCAATCAAATACCTGTAAACAATTTTATACACACTTCTATATTCACATTAAACATTTTTGCCACAACTTCAGGATTTTAAAGTCCATTCAAAGCAATTTCAATAACAATGTCAAAGTTCACACATAAGGTCTTTTACAACAACAAAATAGTCAAGAGTTAAATTTATATAATCATAAAGCATACCAACATAAAAAATCTAATAAAAATAGTAAAACAGTTCATGAGCTACTATGCAACTAAAGTACCAAACAGAAACTACCTATATGCGGTAATATCCTGAAAATTTTAAAAGATCGCACGATCCACTCAGAGCTTTAAGCTCACTAAATTAACTGTATGGTTGGAAGGCAGAGGGGGTGAGTACACTATGTACTCGGTGAGCAGGAAAAACATATGTCGCAAATAGAACTCGATATACACCAAGACGATATAAATAACCTATGAGATGAAGGAGAGAGCAAAACCGTGTGGGGCTTGGCCTAAGAGGCAACCCAAAGCAGACAATATCTGTGGACAGATGGTTTGAGTTGTTACAAATGGTATCAGAGCTACTTCCCGACCCGTTATGTTGGTGTAGGACTCTGGAACCTAAGAGGGGGTGGATTGTGAGATCCCACCTCAATTGTAGAAGAGAATGAAGTACATCATATAAGGGTATGGATACCTTTTCCCCTAAGACAAGTTTTTCTCGAGTGAGAAGAGAAAAACCATGAGAGTCTTGGCCTTGGGGGCAACCCAAAGCAGACAATATCTGTGAGAGGGTAGTCTGGGCTGTTACAAATGGTATCAAAGCCAGTTCCCAACCCGTTGTGCCAGTGTGGGACACTGGGCCCTAAAGGGGTCGATATTGTGAGATCCCACATCAGTTGGAGAGGGGAACGAAGTATGCCTTATAAGGGTATGAATACCTTTCCCCCCTCAGACACATTTTCCATGGTGTGGGAAGAGCAAAATCGTGAGAGTCTTGGCCCGATGTATAGCCCAAAGCGGACAATATTTGTGGGCAGATAATCTGGGCTATTACAAATGGTATCAGAGCCGGTTCTCGACCCATTGTGCTAGCGTAAGTTGGGCCCTAAGAGGGGGTGGATTGTGAGATCCCACATCGATTGGAGAAGGGAACGAAGTATGCCTTATAAGGGCACGGATTCTTTCTTATAGACACTTTTTCCTGGTAGGGAAAGAGCAAAATTGTGAGGGACTTGGCCCGAGGGGCAACCCAAAGCGGACGATATCTGTGGAAGGATAGTCCGGGCTGTTACATATACAATATGAGAAATTATATAATTCTAATATTCTTCTATAGTGATGCCTAGTACAATGACCAAATTGTAATAGTTCCAATTAGATCAATTAGCAAGATTTTATATTAGATATGGAATGCTAAGACTTTGAAAGAGTTAAACGTAATAATTTAAGGATGTGATGCTTAATTAGTTAAAGCATGCATTATGAAACTAAGTTTAAAACTAAATTGGATAATAAAGAGTTATGATATATCCAAAAGGTTGGACAAAATCTTGCAGACCCATTGGACGACTTATTTGTTTCAATGTATACTTATAGGAGAATGGTTCTTAAGACAAGTAGTGAGAGTAAGATGAAATTTGAATGATTCAAAACTCATGATAATAAATCCAATTGGAACAAGTGCTTTTGTTGATATATTTGATGTATAGTTAAAAGGATATAAGACATTAAAAAATTTACTTTCATGATGAATTCAAATAGTTTATCTTGAAGATTGTGAATTTATCATGTCTATAAGAAGGTTAGTGGAAGTATATCCTCTTCATTGAGAGTATATAGAGACATATATTATAGAAGGTTTGTGGGAGTATAATTGTCCTCTTCATTGAGAGTATGTAGAGACATATATTGCTCATAGAGAACAACAATTTTAATTTTCAATTGTTGAATATATAATTATCCAAGAACAACTTTTGTTGGATATGAAAAGTTAACAACTTAATTCTAGGAATTAAATCTATAGAGATAGAATGGAAGTTGTTTACCTATTCTAAGTCAAAGTATATAGATAATGTACTAAAAATGTTTATTCTTTAGGATATCTTATGCTTATGAAGTATTAAAGATATCCATTATTCTATGCATGAGTTGATATTTGAGTTTAAGGTCATATGTAAAGTTTATTTTAATTAGAACAATATTATTTTAAGATTGGAAAGGTTACAATGTAACAAAGGTTGCTAATTAAGACATAATACATTTTTTATTTAGAGGAAATAATTAATTGGATCAATTAGTTCTTTAATGAACTTGATAATTGTTAAAAAATGTAATGTACTATAAAACATTAGAGCCATTGGCCATATAAAAAGAGCGAAGGTCTAATCAAAGATCCAATGATGTATTTAGGAAATGTTCTTAATTATAATGATAATTAAGATGAAAGTTGTAACATTTAAGCAAGTGCTCATTATAAAAAATCTTGTAGAATTATCTCATTAAGTCATTATCCCAACAGTAGCATGATTGTCATATGGTGATATGATATAAGATAATTAAATAATTGACTTAGTGCAAGTGGTAGATTGTTGGTTTATGCCATATAGCCAATCATTAATTATAGTTTAGTGACAATTATTTAAAAGCATTCTTTATCTTATACATACTTAGATATATATGATAAAGTCTATGAGATAAATATATACTGAAAGTGAAATTACGATAAGATTATAATTATGACATTCTTATTGCATATATGTATTATCCATAAATTGTTCTTAGACATTGTTTTATTAATATTGGATATCTATAGAATATAAAAGACTATCATACGTTATGTTTCCTTATGAAAGAACAAGTCAGTCTTAGAGGCTAAAGTATAGAGATACTTATTAGAACATTACTTATATGTTTATGGAAATTCTCATTGTGATGATTATATAAGTAATCCTTTGACTTGAGATCTCCAAAGTTATCTTATATTGGGATTACTATATTTTGATACTACTTATGACACGTTTTAGTCAAGGATAGCTCAATCGGTAGTTATTGGACGTAGCATCAACTATATAGAGGTAGTTGAGTGATTAATATAGGATTCGTCACCCTAAAGTAATTAGAGAGAATGTTTCATTATTCTCAATTAATATTGATTTTAGGAATCCTTGGCTAAGGTGGACTGATGCTTATAAAATAGTTTACAAATGTCATTAATTGATATCACTAGCTAATGATGGAGAACTAACAAGATTAGACTGAAAATAGAGTAGACATTAATTATATACTTGATGTCTATTTGAAACATTATATGATGAAAGGATTAAATTATACAAAAAAATGCATAGAAAGGATAATCAAAAATGCTTTGACATTTCTAAATATTTAGATGATTATGATATGTTGCTAGACGCCAAACTTGATGTGTGAATATAAATTATTTAATTAGATAATTAAAGATAAATTAAAGACGTTTAATTTATCTAATCCTAAATACGATTTAGAGTTATAATTTATATTCATTGCCAATATATTGGATCACATAGAAAGAATGAGTTGAAGAGAGAAAAGATATTTTAATCAAGTTGGACTTGGAAGCAAAGTTTGAGAAACTTTATGATTAAATATAAGATATTTAATAAATAAGGATTAATATGAGATATTGGATTTTATTTACGCATAATTGGTATTTAATTAGAATTATTTGTAATTCTAAGTAAATTTTAATTAAAATTAAAATTTAATTTCAATTAAATTATTAAAATGTTCAAAACCTATTATAAATAGGCTTAAGCTTTAAGGGAGTTAGCATTCATTCCCTAACCCTTTTTGCAACAGTTGCTGAGTTCTTTTTACTTGTTCTGTGGATATTATTAGAGGCTGAACACTTGTAATTGAGATGGATCGATTTTAGATAGGATTTAAGGGATACGAAAATAATATGATAAAGCTTTAAAATAAGTACAAATTTGAAAAATCAAATACTAAAAGGTTTTGTAATTATTTCACTGTGCGCAAGATCAAATCCTTGACTCGATTTTCCAACAAATATTTCATAATGAGACTAATATGAATTGAACACCTCTGTTCTTATATGTGTCCTTACTCCCTCTCCTCTCCTTCTTTCTTTTATATTTTGCTGTTCACCTTTTAAAAGAATTCATGCAACATTCTTAAGTTTGGAAATTTAGTTGGTAGTTTTTTAATAAAACCTAAAATTAAATTCAAATTTACTTTGTTATAGACTTATTATATTTAATTATAGATGATTTTATGATTGTTTAAGTTAAAATTCATTTTACCCATAAAAAATGAGCTTATTAGTTATCCTTATCTTTTATTTTAGGTGGGCTAAGGTAGAGTTCTCTAAAGGTACACTAACAATATAATCTAAATCAAGTAAGTATAGGCTATAATCTCATAGGGATATCACCCTTTCTTTTATTTTTATTTCAAGATAGGGCATGTTACTAAGTTAGGTTTTTTAAAATTTTAGTTATAAACCTCATTTCTTTTAAGAAATAAGTTCTTAAGTCTATTTTCAATTTCTTTAAACAATTTAAAGCCCAAAAGCTTTTTGCCTAATAAAGAATAAAAACATATTTTTATTTTTAGTCAAACTGTTTCTAATAGTCTAGTTCTTCAAATTGTGACTAAAAATTTAGGATTTTAAGGGTTTTTAATCCTTTCTAGTAAAATCGTTTTGTATTATTTTTCCAATCCTTTAACAATTGAATTTCTTTTCTTTCATCCTCATTTTGTTCATATTTTATTTTTCCTAAAAATTAAAAAATTCCTTTAAAATCAAATTAAAAATTCTAAATTTCTTTAAAGCCTTGCGATGCAGTCTAGGTATCTTGTAGTGATATATTATTATGTTTCTTATCCATCTCATATACTAAAAACTTATGCATACGTACTTGGTGTCAAATGTTGCTTTATGATTGTTCACTTATGTTTTTATTTTTCTTCATGATATAATAGCATCGTGAGGATATGTTCTATATAACCACCTAGGAGGGAACAAGATCCTCTGTCCAGTTTTATGGTGTCTTATTGTGTCCAGTGAATTTCAGCCATTCATTTATGCGGATCCCGCGTGAGCTCCACATAATAAACGTAGAGTCCGCATAAATGAATGGCTGAGATTTACTGGACACAATAAGACACTATAAAAATTGAAGAGAGGATCTGGACTCACCTAGGAGGCTTATAGTAATGCTGGCATAAGAGACTTAAGGTTAACGCCTTTATATCTACATCACGTGCGATTGCCCTAGGACTTATACACTGAGATGATGGTTGACATTATAGTCACCACCACCACCTCCAGCTATACTATAGGAGTCATAGGAGCAATCGGTTCACCCACTACTTTATTTACCACAGAGGTGTAGAGGAAGCAAATTCAATCCTTTTAGACCATGCAATTTGAGGTGCCAAGATACCTTAAATAGGTTGTACTACAAAGGGAGATTATCTCCTTTGATGGATGGTGTAATTTCTTCAACATTTAGGTGTTTGTGTATAGGGAATTAACCTTGGAGTTTATGCATACCCTTGAGATTGATAACACCAAGACATCATAGAAGGACATGTTTGTCCTTAAATTTAAACTAGGAGGCGTGGATTATAGCCTTTACTGTAATTAGTTTATGGTTCATACCATCTTATTCACAAAGGAGCATACCTAGACATTACAGCTCAACAAGATATCAATGGATTGGGTTTGGCCAGATACTGACTCCAATAACTACTAGTATATGACGGCCATATTGAGGCTATATCATTTTACAAAGTCTAAGGCCTTAAGGTTCAGGTTCCCAATAATGATGTGCATGCTTAAGCTCTCTATCACTCATTTTATAGTAAGGGGGAGGCCAAAAGTGTCATGATTTGTATAAACCTCCTCCTCATTTACTACATATGTTGGAGGAAGATGATATATTTTAAGATTTCATTCATCCAGTTAGTCTGAGGGCACCTACAAAGGGCCAATTTTGGCATCATAAGATCACTAGATTGAAAAGAGGGTTGGGAATGCTCACAAATAATCTTGGCCTGATAGTAGTAGGCACTCCTATACCTCTCACAATGGAAATCTTACAAGTTTTGCACATGGTGGAGTATGATGAGCTAGTAGAGTAGGAGGAGATGAAGCGCCAAAACGATAAGCATGAGGTGATGTAGATGAGCATGCGTTTGATGTAGATGTAGAGCTTAATAAGCTAGCTTGAGAGGAAGAGATTGAGGGTATGGATTATATAAAGCTAGAGGAGCCCACCATACCATAGAGTTAGTACAATCAAGAGGCCATTGTCCTTATTGCAGACCTCAAGATGGATGTCCAGGATAATATGCAAATAGTGGCTATAGAGTCAACCATCAAACAATTGGTTGATACGATCTCCTTTGATGATCTATAGGACCTATAAGCGTTAATACCTTATATGTTATCCCCCATACGTCAACCCCCTCCACTTGATTTATCTTTCTTTATATTTTCATTTTCACTTTATTATTTATTAATCGTTAGTATATATATTTTAGCACTCTATAGTTCCAATACGAGACTTAATGGGAAACTAATACAATATAATTTTATCAAGACTTAGGCCATTTATGATCACAAATTAGGGAGGTACCTTTTATCATAATTCCTTTCCCCATTTTCATTATTTTTGTTGTCTTACATGTTTCATACATTGAGGACAATGTATATCTTAATTGTGAGGGAGGTGATTTAAAATGTTTATGTAACTAGTTATGAGTATTAGTGAATAAATGGATCTAATTTTCTTCAAGGATTTTAAGAATAAATTCCTGATGAATATTATGATATTCTTTGTGTAAAATGTACATGCATCAATTAATTGCGACTTCTTTTGAACATTTTCATCATACAAAAAATTGAAATGTGGTTCAGCCTGATCTTGCTGAGGTTGAGCATCGTTGTTTGGATCCATGGTCAGTGCGACTCTGGCTATAGAATACCTGCAAAATAGATAAAGGCACGCCGGGGGTTGTTTCCCGGAAGGCCCCTCCGACGCTCAAGTAAGTCTTTTGGTAGGGTTTTGGTTGCTGTAAACAGAGGAAAACAAGGTTGTATTCTCGTACCTGAATCATGATAGAATAGTACCTTATATATGCCGTAGGTGCTAGGTTTACATAAGTCTTTGCGTTTGCATGGAAGATTACCTCCTGCAATTGCGCTTCAATATCCGGGCCTGGGGCTAGGCTTGGTAAGGCCGGCCCAGCCGACCCGACCAAATTCCTTTTTAAAAATTGTATTGTTATTATTATTCTTTTTAATATTTAATATGTATATTCCTTTATATATATGTATGTAGATATTTATTTTTTATTGAAATAACATACAATAACCCTTCAATACGCTCTTTTAAAGAGAGAAACGTAGAATTGATCGTTTAACTTAAGCAGTAGGATTGGCTTGCAAGATAGGTCGGGTCGGGCCAAGCTAAGTTAATCTCTCAAGAGAGTGTGCGGTGTGCCGTTTTAGTTTTATTTTTTGAAATACCATTATTTTAGTTTTTATTTTTTAAAATATGATCATTTTGATTTTAATTTTTTTTTTAAAGAGTTCGAACCGTACAAGCTAAGTTTTGAGTCGAACTTTTTATAGTTGTATCCAATTTAAACTTCAATTAATTTAAAAATGAACTTCTATGGTATTATGATGGCTACAGCTTAAAGAAATTATATCAATAAAGAAAATAGATAGAAAATGACATATAAATAATATCTAACGGAAGCGAGATTTTAAATGCAAGCACAAAGTAAAGAAACACAGGAACTTACGAGGAAAATCCCGAAAAGTGAAAAAACTTCGAGTAACAAGGCAAAAAAATCTTCACTATAAAAAAGGAAATACAAAAACTTTCTTATAAATAGAGTGATTAAATACTTGTATTACTAGCCTTAATTACCAAGTAGTAACTTATATCTAAAAGCCACCATTAGACTCCAATACTTCTTATATTGGAGTTAAAGACAAAGACTTGTGTTGTATAGCCAATATGAGATAAGGATCATATATATATATATATAAAAAAGATACCATTTCCACAATCTACTTAATGAAAACTTTGAATTGATCAATTTTTCGGTTTGATTTTTAATTTTTTTTATTTGATTTGATTTAATTTAACATTTTTTGTTATTAACAACTAACTAATTTATTAATCAATCGATTAGTTTTCATAAACTAATTAGTTTTATAAATAAAATAAACCAATAAATTTTCATTTATGATTTAACATTCTTCTTTTTCAATTAAACTTTAAATTTTTTATGAGTAAGCACAAATTTTTAATCGCTTTTTTAATTCTTCAATTTTATTATTCAAATTTTAATCAGTCTTATAATGATATAATACCGGTAGAACCTTTTAAATCTTAAACTTCCTGATTTACCGATTTAATTTTTGACCCGGTTTTGAAAACATTGAACAAAATTATGATCATATCTCAGATATTAACAACATATTAAATAAATATATATATGTGTGTGTGTGTATACGTACGTATAAAGAAACAAACAGCTTTTGGTACATACCTGAGTGAGTTCAATGCTTAGTTGCTTACGTTTCTCTTGCAAGTTGATGTTCGTCCTATTCTTACCTTTTTCTTAATTCGCGAAGCTGCCTGAATTCAAACTTGACTGAATATATTTATCATAATTCAATTTAGGTAAAGAAAATATACCTCTTTAACCTTTCAAATTGAGCAACTACCTCTTTAATTAGGACCTTAAAAAGCTTGATTCCTTTCCATCATCAATTCCCAAATTTTGCCTCCAATGAGTATCTGAAGTTAGATTTTGACTTTTATTTAGCAACAACAACAAATTTTGTAAAATTTGAAAAGGTCCCATAGTACACAGTCTTATCTCTATTTAATAGAAACGTTGTTCTTAATTTGACATTTGTATACTATCATTAATATTTTTCTTGCAAGGGAAGTAGTCTTATTTTTATTTTTATATTGATGTCAAAATTTAACTAAATTCAAATATTTTAAGATATATAATTTATTAATTTAAAATATTTATTAGGAGAAAAATGTGACGTGACATTTGCTTTATTTTTAACGAAATATATATTTTAATTAGTAAATTGTATTTTTTAAAAATTTTAAAATTTAATTGATAAATTTCAAATGGCTCACTCCAAAATTATGTTTAAAATCACCATATTTTCTTAAAATTATGTTTTAACCCTCAGTAAATTGTGTATTTTCTCAAATAACTCCATTTGTTTGATGACAATATTAAAAAAAAGTTATTTTAATTAAAATTTAAATTGTCTAATTATATAAACCAGATCCAGTAAAAAGTCTGCTAAATACAGAATTTGGAGAAGTTCATTATATGTAACCTTATTCCTAATTAGTAGAGGGAGTATCTTTTAAAAATTGTATAATTATGTATCAAATCGAAAAGAAAAAAAATCAGGTCGAAGGAGCACTATGTAATGAAAGGACCAACTAGGGGATATTTTATTACCCTCACGCACAAAACAAGTCTCTCTCTCTATCTTTATATATATGTTCGCAACTCCAAAACTTCTAACATAAATAATGACAATGCCTTCTAATCCGCTCCTTCTTCACAGAATCAACGACACAAACGCCGTCACTAACGGCAGCTCCACCACCGCCATGCAGCCATGTAACAAGCGGTGGCCTCCTCTGGCGTGCGCTGCCACGGTGCCGGACTCCGCCTCACGGTACCACACGCACGCAGTAGGTCCCAACCAGTGCTCATCAGCCGTGGTGCAGCAGATCGCCGCCCCGGTCTCCTCCGTGTGGTCAGTCGTGAGACGGTTCGATAACCCCCAAGCTTATAAGCACTTTGTAAAGAGCTGCCACGTCATTGACGGCGACGGTCTCGTCGGCTCGCTCCGCCAAGTCCACATCATCTCCGGACTCCCAGCCGCTAACAGCACGGAACGGCTCGAGATCCTCGACGACGAGCGGCACGTCATCAGCTTTAGCATCCTCGGTGGCGACCACCGCCTCGCGAATTACCGTTCCGTTACGACGCTCCACGCCTCACCGTCAGGCAACGGGACGGTGGTCGTCGAATCTTACGTTGTGGATATTCCTCCGGGGAACACCGTGGAGGAGACGTGCGTGTTTGTTGACACCATCGTCCGGTGCAATCTCCAGTCTCTGGCTCAGATCGCCGAGAACTCGGCTAGTCACGACGACTAGTCGTCTTCATGACTCGTGAGTAGTGATTATTATTATCATCATCGTATTATTATCTTTACGTATGTTTGATAGATACGGTATCAACAGTTAGTTGTGCCGAACAAAGCAGAGGAGGAACCGAACGCCGTCGTTTTTGTGAGTACCCGATGTGTGTGTGTGTCGATCCAAAAAAATTGTTCCGACCGACTTCTGTAATATTATTTTCATTAATTTCTAACGTTGTTTACTTTGTTTTATTTTTTTGTTTATAAATCCCTTATAATTGTGTAAAATTAGGTCAATTGTCAAAAAAAATCAATGACCATCTACTACATTTGGAACCCATATCGACAAAATGCACTAGGTGATATCGAATTATATAAATAGATTGATGAAATGTTAGATATTGATTCAACATTGTATGAAGTTTAATCCATTATTACAAAGTTCTATAAGTTTTCAAAGTTTTAAAATAAATCAAAGTCCTTATGTCTTAATATTTGTAATTATTAGCTTTATTTGATAAAACTCAAGTGGGATTATGATTATAACCTCTAATTAGATGTTATGTGCGCTCTGTTAGCTTACATTCATTAATTTTTGCTTGTTTTGTCGTTAATAATGAATAAGATAATAAGGATTGTCAAATTTTAAATGAAAATTAAATATTCATGAATTTTTATTACCAGTGTGGGTATAACTTGGAATTAGATATCGGGAATGACAGATAAGGTTTAAGGTGACAACTTTTTCTAGGTTAAATATATTTTAAAGAATGTAAACTTACATTAACCAATGATAAGTTCAAAAATTACAATTTATTCATAATACATAATTTATGGCGTATTTCATACGTCCGACAATAATAATAATAAAAACAACATCAAATAAAAGTTTTGTTGAAATGTAGAGTCTAGAGAAGTCTAATACTCCATTCTATTCAAAATAAGTGTCGTTTTAGAGGAATGCACACTTATTAAAAAAGTTAATGAAATGTCTGATATACCCTTATTGATTACATGTTAAAGTGCCTTGAAAATATAATATGTGTAATTAAGATGTGAGAGAAATTAAAGGGTAATTTTGGAAGTAAAATCATAAATATGCATAGAAAGTCACAAACGACACTTATTTTGAATAATTAAAAT
>JANZLH020000075.1:790461-804881 GCA_026770325.2 Erythroxylum fimbriatum
TGCCTTGTCATGCTTGTTTAAGAATCTAGTACTCTTGGTGCACTCTCTTTAGGACAAATTACATATTAGAGAAGAGTTAATTACATTGGATTCCATGCGATGTGATTTTTTTATTCCAATCTATATATTTTTAATTTTATTATTTACTTTTCTATAACATTTTTTAATTATTATATTTTTTATATTCTATTATTTTTATAAATAATTTTGTATTAAAACTTAAAAATCATAATATATTGTATCATTTTGTATAAAAAAATAGATGACAACTAAATAATATTACATGATAAATTATATATAGCTTTTAAAAAACAAAGATTAAAATGAAAAAATAATCAAATTATAATAAAATTTAGGATATTTAACCTTATCGAGTTGCTAAACACATCAAGATTAACATTTTAATATATTCATTGTGCTCAAATAACAACAAATGTTAGGTTTACCAATAAGGATTGCACTATTCTTAACGATATACATTTTTTATATTAATCTCTATAAGCTAATGTATTTTAGGTTAGTTGATGGGTTTAACAAATGATTAGTGCTAACTAAAGTAGAATGTAATTATAGAACATGCACATCACGAGCTTAATATTATATATACACATGTTTTGTTTTTTAGGGGATTAATTGAATATATATCACTAAAAGGACTTTCCAATTGTGATAAGCACATTATCTAGCTCATAAAATATCTTCCCATGGTCTATATATCTATCTCTAATTGAAATAAGGATATTTAATTGAAATAAGGATAATATAATTAAATAGTTGAGGGTTAATTGAAATAAGGATAATACAATTAAATAGTGTAGGGTGAGCCTCGGAGGAACGGGGTAAAGTTGCTCATTTTTGACCATAAAGTAGGTTCAAAACATAGAAACAACCCGTTTATAAAAATACAAAAAAAAAGGACTACAACTATCTTATCTCTATCTTTTATATAAAAGACAAGATAGTTGATGAAATGAGACTTTGGGTTATAATTAAAAGAGGATAAGCTTTTGAGCAACCGGTAAAGTTGCTCCTTTATGATCATAGGATCACTAGGTACGTTAACTTTAGTGAATTGTATAAATTGTGTCACGAAATGAAATAAGAAAATAAAATTGAGTTATTGATTAGATGTAAAGGATAAAAATATGTTTAGACCTTTGATTTATAATTTAATTATAACCAAAATAGGATTTTGATCCAATTTTTTAAGCCTTCCTTTTCTTTTTAGTTGGAAAAGCACATCATGTAACCAGCAGTCATTATCTGGAATGTGACAATCTTATAAGTTCGAGTCACGTTGAAGGGTTCAAGATGGTCAGTCAGGAAAGGTTACATATTAAAGTTACTCTTCACTTGCTTTTGAATCATTTACTCATTAAGCTACTTGTAGAATAGGCCCCCATACTATATATGGGGTAAAAGACAAACATTTCAAGTGATTTAAGAAACACTCTTTACAATTTTTAATTTTTCAAAAAAAATTCTTTTATTAAAATTCTTTTAAAAATTACAATAAAATATGAATATCACTAATCGAATATGACTAATATGGTAACTTAACTCAACTCATAAATTCAGATCTAAACTAATCAGGTTCGACTCAAATTAATAACTTAAGATAATTATTATAAATTATTAGATTAAATCTGATTTCATAAGTTCAATTTGAGTTTAAAAGTTGTGTTGAATTATCGTGTAAACACATCGGGTTGGTTTAGACATAATGTTCATGTTGTACATATATCTCTTATCTATTTTACCCAATACATATATATATGTATGTATGCCAAATGTTGCTTAATGATTATTAGATTTCTTAATATGGGTAGACCGGTAGAGTGTAGAATTTACTAATAATAATTTAGCTTGGGTCAATTATTGTCAAAATGACTATAACTATTCATTTAGATAGTTAACTCTTATCACTTATAAATCTTTTAACATGTGCATGTTTAGTCAATATGAGATATTTTAACACTCCCCTCAAGTGCAAATGAGACTGGACATCCAGTTGTTACTTGAAATAAACACAACGGTAACTAGACCGGGCCACTAGAACTGGACATCTAGATAGACAACCGAGAAATTAATAATCCGGATTAAACCTGTTCTGATATTATATTAGATTTTTTTATATGGGCAGAGTGTAAAGTCCACTAATAATATTTAACCTTGAGTCAACTATTGTCAAAATGATAGTTATTTAAATAATTAACTCTTATCATTTATAAATTTTTAATATTTTCATATTTAATAAATACGAAATATTCTAAAAATGATCAACGTATATTGTATCTTTGAGCAGATAGAGCTATAAAAAAAAACTATAAACACCATGTGGTCCGTACAGGAAAAAGGAGAGATTGATGAAGCTGTTGAGGCAACTTGAAGCCAAAGAATCTGAAAGTTACTATGTAACCCCTCGAGATATGATTAGGCTAAGATTCCTGTGATCATAACAATAAGATCACTGTTTGCTTAATTCTCTTATTCTGGAAAAAGAAAACATAGAATGAGATTTTCGTATGTTCTGCAACTTTTCTGCAATGGAACGGATGAGAAAACTGAATGTGGACACGAACTCCAAAATGGTTTTGACCGCGATGAAACGTCAATGGAGTAATGTATATATCAGGTCTGGCCAAGATTCTACTGTCATTATATAGGCAAGGTCTAAATCAGAACCTATCAATCATGACAGCGGTGGCTAGGTTAGATAAGAACAGGTTCGCAAGTTGGCCTGAAAAGTTCATCAGCTTTTGGGAAAGAACAGTAAAAGCTAACAACTGCTATGTTTAACTTTTTAGTAGGGAACCGCAATGTTTAAGATGACCTTTCTTTCCCGGATCACCGCACTCAGATTCTTTGCCCTCTTGTCTTCGGCATTTACGAGCTGTTCTCTAGGAAGATTGTTGATTATCGCCATGTTTATTAGGAAAGCAACAGAGCCGTTGACTGGCTTGTTCATTATGCCGACCATTTTGATATTGGAGTCACTTTTTTTGATACTACACTTATAGCAGGGTGCCACATGATCTTTGTAGAGGATTGTTCGGAAACCTGTTTCCGGCGTCTTGTTATGTAATCTCGTTTTCTTCCCTTAAAAAAAAATATCTGCAAGATAATAATATACATACTTTGTTCGTTAGTATATAATTTATCTAAATTCATATTTTATCTTGGTTCTATTAATATAATTCATATTATATCTAACACAAAAGTATATAATAATTTAAACTTACATGTTTTAGATAAATAAAACAATAAAATATACATATTATACTAATTTTAATTAATCTTAACGATCTTTAATTTGCATATTTTAGTAATTTTAAACATTTTATAAAGAGGTTGTTTTCATAACTCGAATTTGTGACATTTTGGTCACAAAAGAATAATTCTATCGGTTACTTAAATTTTTAAACAAATTGTTAAAATTTTCTATTGTTACTTACAAAAATTGTTTAAAAATGACAATAACAAAATTTTATACACTTTTTTTTAATTCACAAATCTCTTAACGAATTAAAAAAATGAATATTTATAAAATTCATTTAAATTACTAACAACTTCATTAAGTATTTGCATGATAGATTTAATAATTTGGAAACAGTCTCTTTATTAATTAAGAGTAAGGTTGCGTATTATTAGACCTTTCTAAATTTTACATGTCAGTAAGATTTCTATCGGATGTTATGGATGTTGATATATGATCGATAGATTTAATAAATATCTTATTTAAATCGACAAAAATATCATTTTATTATTAGGTTACAACTCATCATTGATTAACTTATTTTATTATTCGGTCAAATTTTAATATTTTAGCCTTAATTTTTTAGCATAGAATAATAATTTAGTTAATAATACAGATTTTCAGTTGAGAGACATGGATAATTACTAGTGGACTAGTTTAGGGTAGTTGGTAACGAAGGGTGTTATGGTAAACCAAGAGCAGATCATTTCAGGCCAACTATTGCTTTCAGCAACCATCTTGGAATCCGTTTTCCACAACTCCTACTCACGAAAAGGAATCATCAACCACCGCACAAGTAAATAAAGAAGCTTCATATATATATATATATAAGAGTCGAAGCTGTTTTTGAAGAATGGTGATTTGTTACCAGCAAGTTTTGATGGGCACGCATACTCCAACTCTGGGAATTCGTTGTACCTTTCAGTCTCTTGTTTGCCTTCTTGTTGCTGCTATTTTTGTTATATGTACTGTTCATTTAACACAAAGTAGTAGTGGAGAGCTTGTTTTGGATAGGGCTGCAAGTAAAAGCTCAGGAAACTTGGTTTCTAGGTGCAATTTGTTCAATGGGAAGTGGGTTTTCGATAATGGAACTTACCCTTTATACAAAGAGCGAGAATGCAAGTTCATGTCGGATCAGTTGGCTTGTGAGAAGTTTGGAAGAAAGGACTTGAGCTATCAGAACTGGAGATGGCAACCTCATGAGTGTGATCTTCCTAGGTTTCCTTTCTTTTTATTTTCTTCTTTGGTTTTCTGCTGACGAATATATGTCATTAGGGTTGGAATTAGGCCAAGGTTAGGTCTAACCGACCAGTTTGATCGAACTTTAAACCGGGTTTAAATTTGAGAAACAGTTTAAAAGGCTCGATCGTCTGTTCAAAATGACTCAAAATAACGTCTATTGGTTCAGAAGGCCGACTACTTGTCCAAAATGACTTGCTTTGAAAATTTTATTCAACATAATGTTGTTTTGAACAGTTTGTTTAAATTTTGCACCGAACTCAAACCATACTTCTTTGGAATCATCGACCTAACCCTACTGAATTGTGCAAGTCTATATATATTAATGAATGTTTATGAGATTTGTGGAATGTTTTTGTTGTTGTCTTATATGACAATTAAGGTTCAACGCCACGAGAATGTTGGAGAGGCTAAGGAACAAGAGGCTTGTGTTTGTAGGGGACTCGTTGAATAGAGGTCAATGGGTTTCAATGGTCTGTCTCGTCGATGCATCACTTGCTCCGGAGCATTCGTCCATGCATAACAATGGCTCCTTGATGTCTTTTAAAGCTCATGTAAGATATCTGATCTCCACAGCTTATGCTCTCAATGTTAGTTTATACCATTGTAATCAATTTTTTAGTTGTATATTTATTTGTATAAATTTTGTTTTTATTCAGAAAAAAGGTATTTTTTTTATCTTTGTATATTTGTTAATTATTTAATTATTAATCATAAAGATAAAATCTCTGAAATAATTATTATGCAATTAGAAATTATAATGTGATTATAATTATGAGATTCAAATTGTATTTTGTATTATTTCTAAAATGTTCCTATTCATCGTTTCATAAACCCACCGTCACCATGAGATATTGAGATAGGCCGAGTTGGTCTAAGGTCCCAATTTGAAAGGGTGCATACTGCATACAGGAATGACAATGGACTGATTGAGCCCTAATTATTAAGAATTGAGTTCGAGTTCAAAAAATTTAGCAAGCTCAAATTTTAGTCTGATCAGTCTAAATAAATAAATCCGAATCTAATTTTATTTGTATTTCAAACATACTATAAACAACTTAATCCCTATTTGATAGGTTAGTTTTGAGTTTTTTAGTATTAGTCTAAACCCAAAATATCTAAATTAACCCATTAAAAGTATATTGACAAAATAATTAAGAGTTAAATACATCTTTAAATTTGATATCTTTTGTTCAAAAGTCAATCAAATCAAAATTAATTTATTGATTTCAGATCGAATCGGATTGAATCGAATTCAGATATTATTATTAATAAAATTAAGTTTGTTAATTTTAGGTCGATTTAGGTTCAACACTATTGTCATCCTTAATTCGTGGGCTCCCAGTAGGAATTATAGTTTTCTTTTTGCTATTGAGGGCTTGATGATCCTGTTTTTGTGTGACATGAAGGAATACAATGCATCAATAGACTTCTATTGGGCTCCAATGTTGGTGGAATCAAACTCAGATGATCCAGTTAATCACAGGGTCCCTGATCGAATAGTCAGAGTTGGAGCAATTGAGAAGCACGCCAGGCACTGGACTGACTCAGACCTACTTGTCTTCAATACCTATCTTTGGTGGAGAAGGTCCAAAATGAGAGCTTTGTAAGCTCCTTATTCTTCAACCTCGTACGGTGTCTTCTTGTTCGATCATTAACATGTAATCTGAATCTGATATGGAAATTCATCAGGTGGGGTTCCTTTGAAAGCTCAGATGGAGTTTACAAAGATGTGAACATGCCAAGGGTTTACGAGATGGCTTTGGAGACATGGGCTAATCGGTTGGAGGTTCATGTCAACCGTAGTAGAACACGAGTGTTCTTTGTCAGCTTGTCTCCAACTCACCAAAAGTATACCAGAATTCAGTTTGACTCACCCAGAATTGAGTTTGACTCATTGCTGCTACTAATTTCTGTGTTAGGATTAGTAAATGAAACATTTTACAGAGAGTAGGATTCTGATATGGTGTTTCAAACCATTGCAGGGCACAAGAATGGGGAGGATCTGAAGATGGAAACTGCTATGGGGAGACAGAACCAATCTTCCAGGAGCGATACCAGGGACAAGCTTCATGTCCTGTAATGATGCGAACAGTTGAGAAAGTGTTGGATGGGTTGAGCACAAGAGGCTTAAATGTGCAGATGATCAACATCACACAGTTAACAGAATACAGAAAAGAAGGTCACCCATCAGTGTACAGAAAGCAATGGGAAGCTTTAACCCAAGACCAACTTTCTAATCCAAGTAGCTATGCAGATTGTATACATTGGTGCCTCCCTGGAGTGCCTGATGTTTGGAATGAACTTCTTTATGTACACATCATGAATCTTTGACATACAAGAAAAGTGAAAAGTACATTTTATTAATACTACCCCTCATTATTTTCAAAATGGGACTGAAATTTAAACTCGTAAGATAAAAAGTTTAATGTTTAAAAGGTTAGATACCGTTATAAAATAGGTTAAAGATTGAATAAAATTGAAGAATTTGAAAAAAGTTGTCCTTATTTATTAAAAAATTTAAAGTTTAATTGAAAAAACCATTAAATAAAAATTAATTATTGATTTCAGTTTATAAAAACTAATCAATTTACAAAAGTTAGTCAATTAATTAATAAATTTATCAATTTTTAACAACAAAAATTATAAAACTAAATTGAACCGAAAAATTGGTGAGTTAAAAAATTTTATTATTAAATCGATCAAAATTTTAAAACATTATTACCCATCGTTAAATCCATCATTTAATTTATACATAATTCAAAAGCATATCAAATCTTATGTTCCAGTTGTTATGTTTCAATTATGTTCTATTAAATCTCATCTATATATTTATGTGAAGATTCACATAAATATGTGGATAAGATTTAATGAAATATGATGGAAACACCGTAATTGAAATAGGAGTTCCGATCTCTAGTATTAATTAAATAAAGAAAAAAGTATTGTTTTTTAATCATGTTTGTCAGTTTGCTGCTTCGGTTTTATAAACTAATCTTACCCAGTCGTTGGATTTATAAAACAAATCATGAGTTTCACTCTTGTTTAGAAAACATTCTCTCTTTGCTTCATTATATAATAATAATAAATAAGTAAATAATTACTCTCCCTAAGAACATGCTTTAACTGAATTATTGATTTTTCTTAATTTATATATATATATATATATATAAAACACAAGTGATCTCCTGCTTCCATCTTACAGGCCAAAAACAGTAAAATCCGTTACTCAGTGTTCCCAGGATTGTGGAATCTGAGAGTCTATATAAGAGAACTTTACATTTTACTGCTAAAACCGACAGAAATAACTACGAGCATTACTAACTACCCATAAATACGTGGATGAGATGAACTGATACAGACCAGCGAAGTGACGCCACAGGCAATTGCATTTGTCTTACACAGATCAACAACCCTCATTTCTTTAATTTATGGGCCAAAAGAACGTCCCTTTACACCTAATTGACAGCTGGGAACAATCTGAGTCGTTAAAGATTCAAACTTTACGCTAATAATATGGTTGGCAACACTGTATCCTTCCCTCTGTTACTGCCCAAATCAATACATAGACCCGTGTCCATGGAGCGATCTTTGACAAAATCCAAGCTCGTTGAATGAAGTATCGTTGTCAAGGTTTCAAGGAGTCAGTATTTGTTGTGAAGAAATAGAAAGTTGGGAACTTTGACATTGGATTCATGTTCAGATCATGACTCCAAGATGGAGTAGAAAGAGATCCCATGTCCCGTTAGTAGCACTTGTGTTTATGGTGTTCATAGTTTGTTCAATCCTCTTCATCGAGAGAGGCATTCAGCAAATCCACAACGAACCTGATCATGTGCCTCACCATCAAGAAAGTGCAATCAGATACATAAAACCGAATCTTGCTCGCCAGTCGAATGGTAACGCTTTAGGTAATCTGAGTTTTCAAGGAATCTTTAGTCTAAAGGTCTCATGACTCTAATCTTTACTCTATTCTTCACTGTTCCTATCGAGTGTTTTCTTGGTTTTGTTGGTCTGAAGCCAACTCCTTATATGTTACTGTGTATTGGGATTTTCAGAATTTTTGGATAGGTTCAGTAGATGTAACTTTACTAGGGAGTACAGTGGCAAGAGAATCTGGTTGAGTGAAACAGAACTAGAATTGGGTTTTGGAAGGGAGGATTTGGAGACTTGTGATGTGTTTAAAGGCAAATGGGTATTTGATAATGTATCGTATCCACGGTACAATGCATCAGAGTGCCAGTATATGTCAGACCAATTGGCTTGTCAAAAGCATGGAAGACCTGATTTGGGGTTTCAGTACTGGAGGTGGCAACCCCATAATTGCAATTTGAAGCGGTATTTTTCTTCTTTATTCACATCTATTTGAGTTTCTTTCGGTGTCAAGAAGGTCTTTTCATGTGCAAGAATTGAACTTTCTAAAAGTCTGTAGGTTGATTAGCCTCATAAACTTATAATCTCCATCTAGAACTAGAACTCTTGTAATTTGATAGTGTGAGAAGCTTTTGAGTGGTTAATGCCTGAAATTTTGGTCAAGACAGGAGCATTAGCTTAACAGATCCTATGATTCAGGTTGACAATTATGTTTCGTCTTCTTTTGATGTTGTAGATGGAGTGTGACAGAAATGTGGGAGAAGTTGAGAGGGAAGAGACTAATGTTTGTTGGGGATTCACTAAATAGAGGGCAGTGGATATCAATGGTGTGTTTATTGCAGTCTGTAATTCCAGCAGAAAAGAGGTCCATGACACCCAATGCTCCTCTTACTATTTTCAGGGCAGAGGTAGCTAAAAATACTTTCCAAGAAGCACATTTATGATTGCTTGAACCATTTTTAATTTATAAGCAAGGGAAGAGATGCTGTGAAGTTTTGAAGTTATGAATTGTAAGATCTGCTTTGCTCTTTGTGCGTGTCATAACAGGAGTATAATGCCACCGTGGAGTTTCTTTGGGCACCTCTTCTTGTAGATTCCAACTCCGATGACCCGGTTAATCATAGATTGGATGAGCGCATCATCCGTCCAGATTCAGTTCTAAAGCATTCCGCAAAGTGGCAGCATGCTGATATACTAGTTTTTAACTCATACTTGTGGTGGAGACAAGGCCCTGTTAAGTTGTTGTGAGTATTGATTCGTTCACGAATGAGATACGGAAAAAAAAATATCACACATTTGATGTTTTCTTTGCACTGCATACACTTTTGTAGATGGACTGCTGAGGAAAATGGGTTTTGTGAAGAACTAGATGGGTTAGGTGCTATGGAATTGGCCATGGGAGCCTGGGCAGACTGGGTAGCTTCAAATGTTGATACCAACAAGAAAAAGATATTTTTTGTTACAATGTCGCCGACACATCTATGGTGAGAATCTGCATTTTCCTTGAGCATTATTCTAATGACGGTTGTGAGATATCCATTAATGGACTTTCTTACTAGGGTTCATGTCATCTGGATTCATGAAATAATAGTCAACCTGTCTATATCTGTATCTGTGATCTGAATTCCTATACGCATTGATATAACCCTGAAAATGAGATTTTCTTCTGGTTAAGTGCTATTCTAGATTGTCATGATCACACTCCGGAATGAAATATTTCAAATGTTACTGAAAATTCTTGATCCTGTTAAACCATTCATATCTATATTTATTCGGTTTTAATTCCTGTGCTTGGAAATTATATTGACATGGTGTCCTTGATGTTGTTTCAACAATTTCCTCAACTCAGGAGCCAAGAATGGGAGCCCGGAAGTGACGGGAATTGCTATGGTGAGAAGAGCCCTATCAAATGGGAGAACTACTGGGGAAGTGGCTCAGACTTGCCCACAATGCGCATGGTTGATAGGGTACTTCGCAGATTGGATTCAAAGGTTCAAGTTCTCAATGTTACTCAGCTATCAGAATACAGGAAAGATGGTCACCCTTCCATCTACAGGAAATTCTGGGAGACATTCAGCCCTGAGCAATTGTCAAACCCTAAGTCCTATTCTGATTGCATCCATTGGTGCCTGCCTGGTGTGCCTGATGTATGGAATGAATTGCTGTTCCATTTTCTGTAGAAGGGTAAGTAAAATTCATTCAAGATTTTGATGATTTTTGTACTAGATGTAGCAAAGGAACTGAAGAATTATTGTGTGAATTTGAAAGGAAATTACAAGGCTTCAGAAAATTGGAGGAGGAATGCATAGCATAGAATATAAAGATGTGTAAAAACACAATGATCTGCATTTTCACTTCAAGAAAAACCGGGTTTGGGGTTTCAACATGGAAGAAAAAGATATAAATGAACTGATATAGCTGTTTCCTGCATCAGACTATGATGTGTAACTATTGAATTTGGTGTCTTTTAAAATACCAAATTCATGAAAACCATAGGAATAGCTTGAGTTGAACTACATGAACGCAATGACTTAGAATAGTTGAACCTTGGGTCGGTTTGAGTCTAGGCTTGGTTTATAAATTGACACATTGAAAATACCTGAATGAATCTGGACTGACGGGTTAACTTTTTCTCGACCCTAACTTTGGAGACGGCAATGGGAAGCCCAAAAAACTGGGCTTTGGGAGTTTTGTTTAACAAATTGTCATAAAGGGTTAAAGAATATATAATAAAATCACGTCGTTTTGACTTCAGTTAAAATGAACTGGAGGTTTAGGGTTTTAGATTGGGCTAACTTGTGAACCCTGAGCCCAAATCTTATTCAATTCTATCTGTTCAGGCCTTAGGGTACTTAGCATGTTGGATTGAAAGGTTCAAGTTCTCAATGTTACTCAGCTATCAAAATGCAGGAAAGATGGTCACCCTTCCATCTACAGGAAATTCTGAGGTCATCTAAACGGTCCAGTAAAAACGTTATTTCACTTAAAAATTTCAAATCTTGAACACTATTATCATACCTAACCAAAGATGGTATTGGTCCGATCGAACTTGGGCAATGCTTAGGTTTAGGTCCAATATAAAGTTCGATCAACCTACGGCAGGTAACCTAAATTTGAACTTGATCAGACTTAGGTTTAAAGGATTAGGTCGATTAACTCGAGCTTGAATCTAACAAAGTGCAAATATTTTTAAAAAATTCAAATTTAACCAAAAATTTGATCAATTCAAGCCGAGTCCATTGAGTTAAGTCAGACTAGTCCGGATCCGAATGCAACGGTCCTAGGCCTAACTGTCTACCCTTTGGAGGCTTCAAACTCCAAATTTCTTAAGTGAAAGATCCAAAAACAAGATTTGGTAGATGGATGGATGGATGGATTAGTAATTCTTCATAAGAATAAGTGTGAGTAGGTGTTCTTAGAGTTCTATTGAAGTCAAAGCTTGGAAGAGTAACAATCATATCAAATTAATACATAATAATAATAATATAATACCAATTTTATACTTTGGCCCTCTTTCAACTCAACCGTTTGAAGCATATCCAAAGCTTAGTACCATTCACTCGCTGCGTATCTTAAACGTCAAGAATAGACCTTTATTTCCGTATCAGGAATTTCGGGACATGTTCAGCTAATTTCGGTTCCTGTATCAACCATTTGGGCTTTTTATAAAATCATATAAATATATATTCTATGTTGAGTTAATCCCGTTATGAATAGGTCAAGAATATACGCTTCTTTCAGTAGAGTTTTTGTTAGTAGGACTTTTTTATGTAGATCTTTTACGAGAAGATCTTTTTTAAGAAGTCAATTGACTGTTTAACTGTCATTTAAAAAAAAGTTTTTTTTAAAATAGCTTCATAATTTGACAACATAAAAATAAAAAATATTTTTAATTTTAACTATATTTTATTTTGTAATGCAAATTATTTATGCATGTAAATATTATTTAAGGTATATTAAACAATATGCAAGAGATTAGAGAAGATGAGTTTGCAAGATACACGTGAAGATGAGTTTGTAGGTATTGTAGGAATTATGTGTAAAACATAAAGATAAAAGAGACTAAAAGATAGGCTCATTAATTGATCTGAAAAATCTACTCGAAAAAAGTCATTTGAGAGGCTTTTTTGATAAGCTCCAAATTTAAGCTTCTTGAAAAGTTATATTTTGGCTGCAAAAAAAAAAACCATATCTATCAAAGAAGTGCATTTTTATTTTACAACTAAACACCCATTTTCTTTAAAAAAAACTTTTGTGGTAGAAAAAATTGTTTATTGACCTCCCAAAAAATCATCCAAACAGATACTTAATTTTATTCTAATCTTTTTTTAAGATTTAAATAAATTTATATTATTAAAGCCTTGGAGTAATCGGTAAAAGTTACTCTATTGTGATCAAAAGGTCATAAGTTCGAATCATAGAAACAGTCTCTTTATAAAAATGCAATAGGAAGATTGCGTACATTAATGACCCTCCTCGGATTCTAAGAAAGTAGGAAGATTTGTGTACTGGATGCATTAACTATTTTTAAATTTATTTTATATATTTAAAATGATATTAATAACACTTTGAATATAAATTACTTTAAAATTTTTCTTGAAATTTAATAATTATTTTAAAACAAATTTCCAAATATTAATCAATAATGTGTAATCTACACATCAATATACATCAAGAACTTAATAATTGAAAACAAAGTGTCTACTAGTTACGAGTAAGGTTGCGTATTACCGAACTTTTCTGTACATTAAATCTACTAGTTATTTTAAATCAGTTTGAAGATTAAAAAAATATTTAAATTTTCATATGATCATATTTTAAAATTAAATTTTAAACTCAAGATTAAATCAAGAACAATTAATTTTTTAAAACTTTTTTTATAAAATCTATAAAATCAGTATTTAATGTTAAAGTATTTTTTTTTTAAGGCAAAATTTGACCCAAAAAAAAAAAGGACAGTACTAGCAAACGTTAAAACAATTAATTAATTCCTCTGGAGCATATAGTACTGACAGTCTGATATTATATTATATTATAAAAATTATTCCAAAAAAAGCAGAGTCAAACTGGCAGAGTCAAACAATCAAAATTAATGGGATGATCATGATCTGGGTACGCTATGATGTTCGTGCAGAAACTTCCAAAAAGCTGCATCAGCGTCATCGTTCATGGGTCTCACCCCCAGTATATATCCCCTTTTTTTTTTTAATTTTTTCAATCTTGTCCAGTTGTCCCTTAACAAGTAATGCAGCCAACGGCAGAAGCGGATCAAGCGCCCCTTACACGCACATAGAACACACATTTTCTGAACATTTACTGAGGGATTGCATTTGGTGTACCTAACTGACATCAATTTCAATGGACCTCCACCACCACGATCATGACCTCTGCATCTTCACTCTTATTGGGTATCTGAAATTTTCTGATTACTGTCGGTTGATAATTTGACTGTCTTTATTTTTTGAAATACAAAGTTATTTAATAAATTAATAATTCAAAATTAAATAATAAAATCATTCTAATTGATATTTACAAATTCAATATAATCTTGTTTTCAACTCGTTGAGTTTCAAATTACTAAATATGAGAGACATGCAAAATTTGAAGAGGTCCAATAGTACACAGTCTTACTCCTAAGTAATATAAATATTGTTTTCAACAAAAAGAGAAATAGTGTCGAGCAGAATATACCCTTTAAAACATTAAATAAGTTCAAAAAAAATTGTGTTGGACTTACTTTAATTTTTTTTAATGAAAACTACAATTCTTTTACAAATTTTAATAAAATTTCAATTCATACTAAATTTACAAATATTGAATCTCTCTTTTTAATTCAATAATAACAACTTCAACAACAACGATGATGATGATGATTATTATTATTATTATTATTGTTACTATTTTTTGATCGAGTAACAATTACTAAAAATAATATTATTTTATTATAAATAACACAATTTTAAATAATATTCAAAATAATAATAACAGTTTTTTTTTGACGAAAATCATAAAATCATAAATCATAAAAAAAAACACTCGACAAAGAAAGGCT
>JANZLH020000075.1:807995-818273 GCA_026770325.2 Erythroxylum fimbriatum
TTTGTGTATGTTATTAATTTGTTGTTGCAATAATATTAATTATATTTGTTAAATAATATTAATTTAATATAAAGTATATGTTAATTAACTAAGAATAGTGATTTAATTTTAATTATAGTTAAAATTTAAACTAGGCTTAAGATTCAAGAGATTTGACACGACTCAAAACTTAAAAATGAAAATGAAAATTTTAAAAAAAATCTAAAAGAAGAGTTTGAATTTTTTAAAAATTTAATCGATGTTGGTATTGAAATTAGAGGTTGGATAACTTATTGTGAATGTTATTAAAGCATCGTGTGTGTGTGTGTCAGGTTGAATGTCTTTCAAGTGATGTACAAAGTTAGATCATAAATCTATATGGTGGATTGCCAAATGAGGACGAGTTGTGTGTTGTCATGTCAAGAACATAAAAAGGAGAATGTGTTGGTGCGAATCCCATCTCTTCCTGTTCCTGTGCTGCCTTGGTGGTGATGTTTATATTTGCAATTAAGAGGCAGAAAGTGGTTGGTAGCAAAAGGTCTTTAATGGCCATGGTATAGCAGGAAGCATTCAATTGGTAATGATTCACTTCCTTCGACAGTCTATAGTATGTTTGTATACATCCTCGTCTGGGTGAATTTGAGTCGTAGAGCTAAAGTTTAGCTTAAAAAGCTTAACCAATTTTACCATTAACCAAAATTTATTCAACTCGATTAGATTAAGCGTAGACCTAAATTTAAATTGTATATTAATAAAGTCGAATTGAGCTTGGTTGGTAACGAACTTAACCCGAATTAACCCAATTCAATGTCGTAGATATAAATATTTTAAAAAATTTTATTTTTATTTATATTACTTTTATTTTTATAAATAATTTTGATAAATAAACTACTCTAAAATAGAAAATTTAAAATTTATGATGTTGGCTATATTATTTTATAAAAGAATTGGTGTTAAGAATGATTTAACATACATGGAATTATAAAATATTTTTCATAAAATTTAAAAATATTTTGCTTTTTAACCAGAAATTGCTGTAAGATCAACATATTAACAACATATTTCTTTTTTGCTAAGTAAAAGATAACACAAAATAATAATTCGAAGCTTTAGTTAAAACTGTTCTTAAAACGGCAGATGGGATTGTTAAAATCGATGTGGATTGACATGATCATACAATGTGTCGGCTTAGTGATTGACAGTTCATGAGCAAAATAACTTTTTTTTTATACGCTCTAATTAATTGACAAATGTGAATAGTTTTATAATTTAACAAACTAAATTAATGGCTATATTAAAGAGCAATCAACTTACTTTTAGGATTGGCTTTGATTTCATAAAACGACTTTTATTACGAAACAGAGGGAGTACTTGTTATTGTTGGGTTGAGAGATCGACTTTTTTTTGTAAATCGTGAATTTATTTGTTGATTTGTCTCGTAATTTTTACCTCTACATTGAAGGGTTCTTTATGTAAATTTTGGTATTTATTTCGTCGTTAGTTTTTTATTCTCATCTCGTGTTTATTGCTGCAACTTAAAGAGTTTTTTTTGTCGTTAATATTTTATTGATCTTTTAGATAATCGTGTTGTTTGTCTCCCGTCTATATACTAATGTGTACTACTGAACCTCTTTAAATCTCGTGTGTTACCAAAATTTTTACTGAGTGTTATTATTACTGTTGTTAATTTCTTCATAAAAAAACCCTAATTGGAGAAAGAAGCTAAATGCATGAAGTAACTCATGTGGTCAATGCAATTATAAAAGAAGTTGGAAATTACATAAAAGAAGGAACGTTGATAATTAGGCGTACAGCAAACAATTAGGAAATAGTACTTTCAATGATAATAAATTTAATAGGAGCACATATCATTGGTCCCACGTACTAATTATATGTTATGATCACATTAATTTCCATTAATGACAATGATCAGATATTTGATAATAAAAAAAGAGGGGGCTCAAGTCGGCATGATCATGGAAGCATTGATTTGACGTGAAAAAGTTTATGTTTGAATGAAACTTTAAGATGGGATTCTATGAAAACAACCTTAGTTATAATCACTACATCGTCAATATATTTTATATTAAAATTGTAATTGCTTTATTAAAAATTTTATGTTATTAAAATAAATTTAAAGTTTTTTCTGACATACGTCTAATTTGGAAACAACCTCTTCATTAGTTAGAGGTAATATTGCGTACTACTAGACTTTCTCGTACCTCGCATTTCAGCGAAATTTTTCCTGAATATCGTTATTTTGTATCTCATATAATATAAAAATAATAACTACGAGTTCTCTTAGGCTATGTTTGGTTGGACGCGAAGTTTTTTAATGAAATGGAACGTAAATGAATGTAATACTATAAAATTGTTGTTTATGATGGATGAAGTGGTTTATGATGTAATATAGTGAAATATTGTTTGGATGAAGAGTTTATAATGTAATATAATGTATCATTTTACATTGAATCCTAAACTCTTCAAATTGGAGGTTTTCTATTTTTACTGTTTATGATGAAATGAGATGTATTATGAAACCCTCATCTTTTATCTGATTTCATTATAAAACTTCATTCCAAACGTTGTAATAATGTTGCATCCTGTTCAATTCTATTAAAAAATCGTCAACCAAACATAGCCTTATTGAAATATATATTTAAGAAGTCAATTTTATTTAATATTTGTCAATAATATTTATCAATTTATTTAGTTTTTTATATCAAACTTGTTGTGCTGCCGTCAATTTGACTTTCATAAAGGCGAAAAACAAAGTGTGAAGGAATCAAAATTTTGGTCAAAATAGGTGACAATTACAAGGAAATTAGATGTGACTCATGCTAAGAAAGTTATAGATTTCCTCACCATAGCCACACCCCATGAGAATTAAGTGATTAAGACTATAATAATGTACAAATCGTAATCATTAGTTAGAAGAACGATCATAAAGGAGATGCAATGATGAAGGAAAGGAAATTGTGTAATTATTCAAGAAAAGAGAAAAAAAATGAGATTAGAACTAATTTAGACACACAAATGCACATAGTTTTCCTTGTAAAATTTTAAAATTTTAAAAATCAAAAGTATAAAATAAAATCTTTTTAAATTAAGTTCATATTTGAGTTGATCAGACTCAGACCTATTCAAAGTCTAATTATTTTAAACAAAACGACTAATTCTTTTAAACAAAACGACGTCGTTTTGTTTTAAATAGTTAGGTCTTGGATCAATATGAACCTGATTTGGCTCATGACCTGACCCATTAAAAACATCTGATTTTAGGTCATGGGTCAGCCCATTAATATCCCTATGTTTTATTTCAACTCATGATCCAACAAATTGAATTAGTTAATATAAACAAATTTATATTTGATATACTTAAAACTCAGTTATGAATTTAAAGAAGAGGATTAGAAATTGTTTTTTAATTTAGAAAATTGAAATTAAAGAAATAAATTGTATATTTAAATCAATGTTTTAAAAACCGGTCCGGAAGTTAAACTTGTAAGATAAGAGATTTAAGGTTTAAAAGGTTTAATCGGTATTAGAACCGTCATAAAACCGATTAAGATTGAATAAAATTAAAGAATTTGAAAAAGATTGAAGAAAGCTATCTTTATCTATTGAAAATTTTAAAGTTTAATTATAAAAGAAAATTATTAAAAGAAAATTAATTAGTTTATTTTGATTTATAAAAACTAATTAGTTTGAGAAAATTGACCGATTAATTAATAAATTTGTCGATTTTAATAACAAATATGATTAAACTAAATAGAACTGAAAAATCGAAAATTATACCGAAAAGTTGGTTAATTTAAGATTTGTATTGTTAAATAAGCTGAACCAGTTTAATTTTTAAAATATTAATTTAAATTGAAGTTAAAGAAATAAATATAAAATTATAGCTCAAAATTGGAAAATGAAACTACAAAGTGAAGTATGTGACTTTATATACACATTTTCCATACCATAAATCTACTCGTACCGTAGTCGGCAGAGCCATTAAGTACGTATCGACCCAAGAGAAGAAAAAAGAATGAGAAAAAAAATGAAAACCTGTCTCTTCTTCTACAGCAAATGACACATAACACAGAGAGGGATATGTGATTCGTCAAAGATTGGGAGTAATTAGTCAAGCCCTAATTTTCTTTAATTTAACATCTCATGGCTTACGCTTATCCCTTACGTTCCTTCTCTGTTGCTTCCTATAAATACACCTCCCTCTTTGCTTTTACTTTTCATCTCCAACCCTCCATGAAAGGTGTTTACTAGGGCTAACTAGTTTTGGCCTGCCAAGTTGGCAGGTGATTTACTATGGCGATGATGTTATGTATAAGCATGGAAGTATCTGTTAAGCTCAGGAGGGATAGCGCCATGTGGGTTTTTCTTCTTCGACCTAATGGCGCTATCCATCCTGAGTTTCACCGATTCTTCTTGCTGTTTCTCTCTCCGTGTTTCTGGTCTTCCTGACAGCCATTTCCAAGCTTCAAGGTAGTCTCAAAGTGTGAGTTCAGTACTTTGTGGGGTACTCAATGTGTTTTTCTTTTGCCCTGGAATTTGTCTTTGATGCATTATTGATCTTCTGTGCTTTTTCTTCACAGAAAAAAGGCGATTGTTTCTGTTCAGTGATTCTGATATACTGTGCTAAAACATGTTTAATGTTCTTGCACTCTCGTCGATGCTGGTGAAATCTTCCAAGCTCTCCCTGCCTGCCACTAGTTATAAAACTTTTCTCTTTTTATTTGTCTTCACATGCTCAATGATCTGAACCTTTTTGGCTTAATGATATATAATAATAATAAGATCGATAATAATCGCTTAAGAACTCTACAGGTTGAAGATTACTTTTAAGAGGAGAAACGTTCCTGAAGTGGTTTATCTGCTATGGGGCCTTGGAGCTTCAGGAAGTTGACCTACTTCCAAGTTCGTGCAAGTCAAGGTCCCAGGCTTTTGGGGTCCGTGTTTCAGGATAGGAAAAAGCTTTGTTTCGGGATAGGAAAAAGTTTGGCTCTGTAACTAATTTTTTCCTGGTATATTTTGTTCTTTCCAGGTGAAACTATCTCCAGGATTCTTCTCTTGGTAAAATAGCTCATTTCATCATCTGGGTTTTTGCTTTCATTTAGGGTTTTCATGTTCAGAGAAAGAAAATCACATTGAAAGTTCAAAATCAAACAGAACTAAAGAAAATGAAATTTATTTATGAATAAATCCCTTTTATTTAGTAAAAATTAAATATCATTCAATTCTTAACTAAATCCACTTTTCCATGGATGGTTTTCAAGATGAGAAGGGGGCTAGACTTAAAGTATATAATTTCTCTTTTTATCTTATTTATAATCTGTTTTGAGTGTGTTTTTTTAAACCTTTTTGAAAATTTATTGCAGCCTATATTTGATATGCTTTTATTGTCATTTATTTTGTAAATTTATGATTTGAAAGGCGGATTCTTCATCCGAGTCATTCAAAAACATTCTCTCTATTAATTATAGGTAAAATTGTGTATTACGGGACCTTCCCAAATTTCGCGTTTCAGCAGAGTTTTTACTTAATTTTATTGTTGTTATAAAGGGTCGGATTCTATATATTAACAAAATTTGATGTTATCAAAGATGGGAGTTTAAAACAGATTTGAAACAAAGGGTTTGATCAATTATACAAAGAAAAGGGTTTGATCAATTATATAAAGTTATCTTGTGAATGGCAGGTTGGTACCATAATGTTACTGTGTGGAAGTTATATGTATATGCAGAAGAAGTCAAGAACTGGCATAAGCTGATCAGAAGGGGAAGAGAAGAAGAAGAAGAAAGAGCAGACGACCCAGTTCAGCTTTTTTCGAGCAGAAGACTCCAAACTGACTATTTACCTAATTTATGCTCCAAGGGATTTATCAAGTGATCACAAGTGTTTCTTGTAAATTCAATGATTAATGGATCTTCAAAAATGAAAAATGTATAGTAGATGAATGATAATGAAGAAAGATTAAAATGGCAAAAAAGGGTTAAAACGAATTTAAATTTAATAATTTTTATTCGATTAGTTATGAAAAATAAGATTATAATTAAATTATATTTAATTTTAAAATTTTAAAATTCAATTTTACCAAACAAAAGAATTTAAATTAAATATTTTCCTAATTTTTGTTATAAAGGGTTTGTCAAGTCACTAGTGTTTCTTGTAAATTTAATGATTATTCTTCTAGTTGATCTAAGTTAAATATAGTAAAAAAGGTTAAATTGAGTTTGAATTTTATAATTTTATTTAATTGATTATAGAAAAATTAAATTATAATAATATAAATTTATCGATTTAAATTATATTCAATTAAATTAAAAGTTAAAAATTTTAATCTTTTCATGCATAATGATTAAAATTAATTAATTTTCTAATTTCCGATCAAAAGGTTTGTCAAGTTTCAAGTTTTTCTTATTAATTGAATGATTATTCTTTGTAAAGAATTGAATCTTCAAAAATGATAATAGGTAGTAAATGAATGGCACCCATCATTACTAACTACAATAATAACAACAACAATGATATTCAGTGAGACTTCTACTTAAACACTTCTACTGAAATATGGGCTAAAGGTTCAATAATACATAACTTTATTTTTACATGATAGAGAGTCTCTCTCTTGTAGAGATAGACCCATGCCCAATCCATCATTATTCATAATCTTAAATATACAATTTGCATGTGTTGATTGTCAAAAGTAACATTGGAGTTGAGCTTTCAAGTTCATTTATCCTTAAAAATTATAAAGTCTAGCATTTAATTTCTCAATTGTATGATTTAAGATTTGAAAGAAGAAAAAAAAAAGACCAAAAATCACAAGAGTTACCATACATTTGCACAATTGAAAAGAAGGGTATCAAATAATTAATATAAATGACAAAAGGAGTTTTTTTTATAACAATTGAAGTAATTAAACATTACAAAAAAGAGAAATATATGATAAAAATAAATTTTAATTTAAATATTGATAATCATTTAAAAGAAGATAAAATTTGTAATCATATTAAATAAAATATTATGTGCACATAATAATATCTCCAAACTATATTTTTGAATAAATTATTTAATTAATGTTTCATAATTAGGGACTAGGCCTTGCCAATTTTTAAAAAGTAAATTTTTTAAAATTTAAAATATAGAATAACGTAAATTTTAAAATTGACTCCAGGATTGAGTTGTCTAGGCATAGATTTACCCGGGGACTAACTCTTCTAAATAAAACTATGCTATTTTCCTTAGAATAATTAAGTTTCAAGTCAGTTTGGATCTGGGCGTGATCTCATGGGTCGGTCCATTAAAAACAACTAAAATTTGAACTATGGGCCAAAAATTGTCATCTTTATTCAGAATTAGACAATATTCTTGATCTAATTATTATTTATAAATTTCAACATATTTTATTTGTAATTAATCGCCTTCAAAATTTTTGTAAGGAAAAACTTGCTTCACCATTGACACCTATTCCTAAGAGGCAACATTATAGTTCATCTAATTTATTGTATCGGGTCGGGTTGAGCCACCAAGTTGTATCGGGTCCATTGTTACAATGCTGACCCAACAATTACTACTTGTGTAAGTCCAATGGGCTCACAAGCTCAAGCCTAACGTTCCCAGAAAGATATTTTACTAAACCAGCGCGCAATCTACCGTTAATGTGGCTGTGAAAAAATACAAAACAACACGTTACACAACGGAACAAAAGTTTAACTGACTCTTGCTATTCTGGCGCACACACGCGAGAAGGGGGAAAAAAAAAAAAATCTCCACTCGGCGATGGCTACCCGTCTCTCGAACCATCTTCTCGCGAGCATAAACCCTCCGCAGCCTAACCGATCACTCGCCGGCAACCGGTCGTGCCGCCAGAGAGCCGCTGTCAAACCATCCCCGCGCAAAACCAGCACAACCGTCACTCCCGCTCCGAAGAAAACGGAACCTTCCACGACCGCAAGTGGACCCGTGAACAGCTCCGATAAGCCGAGACCTCGTAGCGGTTTCTTTTCTCACTTGAGGTCAGCTTTCTAGATATAGTTATCTAATATTAGTATTCGTTGTTTGGCTGTTTCGAAGTGGTTGAATTGTTTGGCGGTTTCTGTTCTGGCAGTGGCAGAGATAAGTTTCAGCTTAAGTTTGACGAGCTAGGGTTGGAGATTTTATCGATCGCTTTGCCTGCTGCTTTGGCTCTTGTCGCCGATCCAATTGCCTCTCTCGTAGACACTGCTTTCGTTGGTCATATCGGATCGGTGGAATTGGCGGCGGTTGGTGTATCGGTTTCGATTTTCAATTTGGTGTCGAAGCTGTTCAATGTTCCGCTTCTCAACATTACAACTTCATTCGTCGCGGAGGAGCAGGCCAAAAGAAATGGTGACGGTAATAGGATTACATATATACATACAATGGAGGAATTTGTGTGTTTGTTGAAGTGAATAAGGCTTTTTGTGTGAAATTCCTTTTTTTTTTTGGGATTAAGATGATGTGGAAGAAGGAAAGAAGTTTCTTCCATCAGTGTCCACTTCCCTGGCGCTTGCTGCAGGGGTTGGCATTGTGGAAACGGTTGCACTCGCGATCGGTTCGGGCTTCCTGATGAATCTTATGGGTATACCTGTTGTACGTGGGGCTTATTTGTTAGCTGTGTAATTGAATTTTGACTATATATGTTATTTAGCTTTATTATCATTTATCGATGCCCAATTTCAGTTACGTTCTCGAGTTTTTTTTTAAACAGCGTGATGTCTTTATGTTTTTAGGATTCACCAATGCGAGGACCAGCCGAGTGCTTTCTTACCTTGAGAGCCTATGGCGCTCCAGCTATTGTAATTGCACTAGCTGCACAAGGTGCCTTTCGTGGATTTAAGGATACAGGGACGCCTTTGTATGCAATTGGCAAGTATCTACGTTAAGAAGATTGTATTATGTTGTTTTTTGTGAATTGGGTCCTGTTGAAGACATGTTGAAATGACTTTCTGGTGATGATTTAAACCTAGAATCTAGGATGCATGTTGCTTGTGGCAATCTTTTATTAAATAAGATCCCTATCATGATATTTTGCACAATTAAGTAGTTTAGCATTTGTCACTAAATGTAAAAAACAGTGATTTGATAGTTGTATTGTCCGGATATCAGGGGCTGGAAACTTACTTAATGCAGTGCTTGATCCAATATTGATATTTCTTTTTGGTTTCGGAGTTGGTGGAGCTGCAGTTGCTACTGTGATATCTGAGTACGTCATTAATGTGGTAACTTAATCATAGCAGTGCCCTTAGTGATTTTATAAAAACTGCTATTAAACGTTCTTTGTAATCAGGTTATATGTGTTTACCTTTGTCCAGATATCTGATAGCTTTTATCCTTCTATGGGAATTGAATGGGAAAGTGCTACTGATTTCTCCTGACGTTAATGGAAGCAGAATTCTGCAGTATCTAAATTCTGGTACATTTATTGCCAAAATTTATCTTATTTGACTTTGCATGCTTTCTCTCCTGGATGACAGCAATGGTTCAGGAATATTAATTGTTGCCTTAGTTGAGAAAGCATTTTTTCCAACTGAATCTGTGTTTCTCCTTTTCTTTTCTAAATAAACATGCAGGTGGTCTACTTATTGGCAGGACCATAGCGGTGCTCTTAACAGTGACACTGTCAACATCCTTGGCGGCAAGGGAGGGCCCTGTACCTATGGCTGGTCATCAAATTTGCATGCAAATCTGGTTGGCTGTATCTTTGCTTAATGATGCTTTGGCCATTGCTGGTCAGGTGAACTGCCCGTATGTTTTTTTTAGTTTGTAGTGTGCATTCGTAGATGTTAGCTCATTAACTATATATTAAACAGTCAGATTAGTAACTCTAGTTAACTGTTCAATCAACAGGTTTGAGCACTTTTTAAGGCTCGTAAGTTAGTTGGGGGCTAACTTACAAATGAGAACTGTTTTTTGGACATCAAGAGCTCTTTTTTGCTCACAAATGCTTAAACGAATGATTTACTGTTGTTACCTCCTTTTGATTTGTGCCTTGAAAATTGGGAAGTTTTTAATAGTTTATGGGAGTTGAGGTTGCTGATTGTACTTTGCGATTGTTATTTACAACTCTATGTTTTGAGGTGGATTTTCTTTTGTGATTGAGATATGGAGAGGAGATATGATAAACCCTGCACAAATCTACCTTCCACAGCAAACACACACACAAGCAGAACACAAATATGGCAAACAACAATGGCAGAAAATGATGTCTATATTGATTGATCGTCAAAACCAGTAAAGGAACAAGATAAGTGTGCTAGTATTCGAGGTACTAGC
>JANZLH020000075.1:818373-831266 GCA_026770325.2 Erythroxylum fimbriatum
ACTAACTTTCCCCTCCTAGGACAACTATACCCCCACTTGTTTCCCCCATATGACAAAGTCTACCCTTCTACGACATTAGCCTTTCTCCTATGGTAAGTGAACCGAATATTTGGGCTCCTATGGGTCGTATCAAGATAGTATGATCAAATGTTTATGCTTGTGCAGTCTTTATTGTCTGCTGTAATTCCTGTCTGGCCTTCTTTGATTTCGGATGTCTTTGCTAGGAAATAGAAGCAAATTTATAACAACTTCCTGTACTTCTGTTTGCGTTCCTGTCTGTGTGTTTGAGAAAAAAAATGAAAAATAGAGAATGAAGAATGAAGAAAAAACAAAGTGATTGCATTAACTGTTTGATTATTTCCTGTTTTCTCCCTGTGGTTTTGGGATTTCACATTATATACAGTTGCCAGTATGTTCTTTCTAATAGTCTTAAAAGATTGTTGCATATAGGAGATTATAAAGAAGGGCCTGAAAAAGTTTGAGCTACTTCCATATTTTTTATTTACAGAAATATGTAGAACTCAATTGTAAATTCTCAACTTGTCATTGTTGATTTTTCTTGTAACAGGCTCTTCTGGCCAATGGTTATTCCCAAGGAAGTTATGAACAAGCACGCCGAGTGGTTTATAAAGTGTTACAGGTCAAAGATTAATTACTTGAGTAATCCCATTATTTGTTGGTTTGAAAGGTTTGGTGATATTGACTATAAATTAACTTGGTTTCACTGCTCTGTCAAACAGATTGGTCTCGGAACTGGGATTGCCTTGGGGTTTGTATTATCTATTGGCTTTGGAACATTTTCTACCTTGTTCTCTTCAGATTCAGAAGTCCTTGAAATTGTCCAGTCTGGCATCTTGGTGAGGACTGCTTCTGTGGTAAATTTATTTGAGATCTTACATCTCCCTGGCTCCATAAACAATAGTGTTGGATATTTGTTGTGATAAGAATATATCCTGTAATAAAAAAATTCATGGATGATATAAGTTTTGCAGTTATTGGCAGATTTTAGGTGCCGTTACAATTTTCTTGGTCAGTGCAGGCGTAGCTTGTTTAAATTGTAAATATCAAATAAGGCATTTAGATGTTTGATCCAATCATAGACAATAAAATGATGAGTGAAGGATCACTAGTATGCAGGATAGTCACCTGGCTGATAGCTTTGTTCAAGCTCTCTAAAGGGTCGCTAATTTAGGCCAAATAGTAATTTTCAGGGAAGTCAACAATGAAAGACACTTTACTACCGAAGCTATTGCAAATGTTCTAGTGTGAAGAGTTTGCACTATATTACGGGATTTAAAGGTTTCTTTTAAGCCTGGGGTTATGTAACCACCCTCACTTCAAGGTGTATTGATAACACAACCAATTTCTAGGTTTTGGGTAGTTAGCACCATTTGGATAAATTCCTGAAACATAGTTCTGGAATAATGTACTACTATACTTTGGGTTTCTGGTTTTTATTCACTGAAATACTTTGCTGGAGCACGTGATGGGGAGACAATTTTGACTACCTCACTGATTGTCACTCTCTTTCGCAGTTTGTTGCTGGGTCTCAACCTATGAATGCTCTTGCGTTTGTTATTGATGGGCTCTACTATGGAGTTTCTGACTTCAGCTATGCTGCATACTCTATGGTTTGTTCTCAATTCTTGTACTAGTTGAAATATAAAAATTCTCACTTTCCTTCAAGCTTATTATAAATTGATGTAGGTGGCAGTTGGGTTGCTATCTTCGGTATTCTTAGTTGTGGCTGCCCCTGCATTTGGTCTTGCCGGAATCTGGACAGGGTTGTTCCTGTTCATGACCTTGCGAGTGGTGGCTGGAGCATGGAGGTATAGCTCTTGTCAGCTTGTTAACGTTTTGCAATCTGGGTGCATTGCTTGCTCAAATCTTCAGTTGGTGGTAGACCATGCAGAAATCTTATATTGCATTAGAAATTAGGTTAATCCTGACGTCCTGATGATACGTCCCAACATTGCACCAGTTTTTTATGCACTGGTTTTGGCTGAATCTTTTAAATTGTTCCACAGGTTGGGCTCAAAAAGTGGACCATGGAAGCTAATCTGGGCCACGGGGGAGCAGGAAGGTTAATGAGATGCCTTCGATCAGATTCAGCAAACCAAGTGCATTCCACAGGGGCCACCACAAGAGAACACTAACCTGAGGTCGCCAAGACACCATGCTCAACTTCTCTTCATGTGCATCAAGATTCGGTCCTATTATCGGCTCGAGGTATGATATTAGTGCTGAGAGTTTGCCCCTTTCATATGATCATTGGCCTCACTGATATTCTTGAAAAATGAGACCGAAAACGATTATTTGATATACACATTAATTTGGCAATCTGGGTTCACGATTCAAGGCACAGCAGATGTTCTTTTCAAGTTTTCTTGACTACTTTTGTACTTATTACAAACTAGATTTGTATATATTATTCCCCAACTTGTAGCAAATTGATAACTTATTGCTATACAATTTTAGAAGGAAAGTTATTGTCTTGTGATTTCTGTGACCGGCTTCTGCAAGGCTCCACATTCACCTTTTTTGGTACATAAGTGCAGAATTGAGGATATATATCATAATCATGACGGGAGAAAAAAATCGGTGTAGAGGATTCAAACCAATTCGCTCATTTGGTACGGGAATTATTTCTTGTTATTTATAACTGTTTTTACAAATCGATTATTCACCAACAACTCATGGTTCAAAAAGTAGCGCATCAAAGAAAAACTCTGTAATTGCTATCACCAGAGAACCACCACCGGCATCTCCTTGCACAAAATAACATTATGTCCTGAAAAAGAACAACAACCAGGATTTTATGCTAAGGAACTGTCTTAATGCACCAAAGGTCTTGGTTTTAGTGAGTATTGAATCAGATTGAAGCTGTGTACCAGTGCTCAAGAAATCCTAGCTCTTCCACAAACCCCCAGTTGTTCAAACCCTGCCTTGAGAAATTGTACTCATACATTGCATGATTCAGGCTACCTAGTAAAGTCTCTCCTCCTGTGTTCTGCATTTGACAAGACAGGTCATAAGATCTTCCACTCTGATGTTGGTCTGTAGAACCAAACGCCAAATAGTCATAGCCACTATACATGTTTTCAGGATTGTTGGTCACATCTAAGGCTAGCCTTTCTGTATCTACCATTTTGGTCTCATGATTCATGAAACCATATCCATCATGGACACCATAAGAACCATCAAGTCTTATAATTGCAGCAAGTTCTTCATCTATTTCTTCCTTTAGAATAGAGCCTTCAGCTCTGGCAACATCATCAGAAGATATTAAATAGGTTGTTGGACTACTGTCAGCCATCTCTACAAGCTTCTCCATCTTCTCATCAGCTGCACAGAACCCTGATTCTTCATTTTGTTCCTCAAATTCACCAACCCTATTACTATCAACTTTCTTCATAGGAGACCTGCAATTGCTTACCGGCTTCTCTGGTTCACTAGGTGATGTTTCAGGAGATAAATCATCATTTTCGAGAGTGTAGTCAGGAAAATTGAGTATGGCATTTGGGCCATACATAACTCTCGCAGCATTGTCATAAGCAACAGCAGCCTCAAAACCAGTATCATATGTACCCAACCAAAGTCTACTCCCTCTAGTATTCATTACACTGGTTTTCCTCACGGGTTGTCGAATTTCAGCAACCCACTTGCCCCAGGTTCTCTGTCGAACACCTCTGTATCTACAATTCAGATTCTCTGGCCCTCCTTTTCCTCTCATACACCCTTTTTTTGAACCCTTTGCCGGAACTTTACAAGTTTCAGCTTTGTGTTGCATCTTCCACTTTGTTAATGTATTTTCTACAGACTCGCAACTATTGCGTCTCCTCTGTGATCTCTTCTTTCTTATGCCACTTTTCGTTGGAAAAGAACACTCTTTTGACAAATCCTCTATTGTCCTATAGCCAAACAAGTAGAGAGGTATCTTAAGAACAATAAAGGAATGAACTTTCAAGTTATCAAAACTAGCGGACAGCACCCTTCATTAAGTCATCATAAGGATGCTGATAAGGTGTCTAATGGGTGGTAAAAGAGCTACCTTGGCGTCATGTCAGATGACTAGAAATGCTTCAATGTCTTTCTTATCTTTGTTTGTTGGACCTGTATTCCTGGGTATATTGACTTGTCGTTCTTGTGGGCGGCGTTCGCTGTTTATATCTGGAAATTGGTCAATGACATGTCGAGCTTGTGCTTTGTTATGTCAGGATCTCTCTTGGGGACGAAGAAGAACTTGTACTTAAAAGTTGCCAACCTGAGGAGATATTTGTCAGGTTTGGCTTTTGCACACCTGAAAATGAATAGCATTTGATAACTCAGTGGCAAAACTCCATTACATAATTAATTTATTGTAATCAGTTTGTATATCCCAAAAATAGTTATGCTGACCAAAAAATCGCGACTACGAGTTTTATCAAAATAAAAAAATCGAATCGATTACGGCTAAGATTGAAGTTGTTGCATTTTGCACAAGGAATTTGGAAAATGTGAGCAGTAGCTTTTGAAGAGATCCTACCACTTCACAAGAGATTAAAAGATCAAAGAGAACTATATGTTCCTGTTCTCTTCAAACAACATTTGGTGATATAAACAAAAATAAGGCAATGGACGATCCATTCCTGAAAACCAATTTTAAAGCTCCATCAGCAAGCACAATGAGTCAAGATAAGCAGCTGTCTTCAGCTTTGGAGTGGCAAGGTTAGTCAACAGTACAAGATTCCTGAATTAAGGATCTTACACTCATCAGCTCCAAGGTAAAGCATCATCCTGCTGTCTAAAGTTCCTGGACAAAAACCAGGTAAATAGAAAGTGCTAAGAAAGAGTTCAACACCCACTTTGAGTTCATTCATTACAACTTAAACTGATAAGCTGTTGAAGATTAATCAATGCCAAAATAACCATCAACTGGATGACCTCATTTAAGTAAATCTATGCTTCTTGAAGTCGGAACAGCTGTTTGTTTATTGAAATTGACCTGATCTCTTCGAGAAGCTCTCATCTTGTCTGGATTGATGTGTGCATTGAGGGTATGTTTAAACTTCAATGTGCAGGTAATCAGAAGAAAGAAATGAAGCTTTCCAGCTTGTTGAACAAGGTAAAAACGTATGAGACAGAATTAGAGAAAGCTGCTATTTCATGATGTGGTGTAAAGTTTCAAACATGGATGGAATTTAGTAGGAGAAGAAGTTGAATGAAAAGCAAGAGTTTGTTTCAATAAACCGAAAGTCTTCAGATTATTAATTATGTTAGTATCAATAGTGTTGTTGATAAAGAAATGGAAAAAGAAAAGCAGACTAACAATTTTTTAAAAAAAGTATGAGATTAGGAAAATATCATTATTTCAGTTTATTTCATAACAATCAATTGAAAGATTAGTTATTGTCTAAGATCAAAAAATAATACTAATAATAAAGAATATATTTTTATATATACGCACACAATGAATACCCTCCCCTCTTTTTCCTATGAACTTGGAAGAATTAAAGAATACATTCTAAGCTTAAGACATGAACTAATATGCTTTTGAATACCCTTTTGATTCTTGTATTATGATACTCCAAAATAACAGGAAAACTCTATTCAGTTGCAGGTGGAACTTTGGCTCCATCATCTGCGGAACTAGAAGGCAGCAGCTCTGATTTAATCTCCTCTAGGTGTTGGAGTACTTCTTGTACTTCTGGTCTTGCTGAAGGTGATGGATCAACACAGTGTAGAGCCAATTTGAGTATGTTGAGCAACTCATCCCCGATGGTTTGTGCATCCTTCATAATCTCCAAGTCAAAAACTTCATTAGTCCATTCCTCTTTAACTATTGATGCCACCCACTGAGGCAAGTCCATGCCATTGATTGGTTCACCTGGTGATTTTCCTGTCAATAGCTCTAGAATTATCACTCCAAGGCTGTAGACATCAGTCTTTGTGTTTGCATTCTTGAGTTTTCCAAGCTCTGGTGCTCGGTACCCGAGCGTTCCGGCGGTGGCTATAGCATTGGTATTGGCTGCAGTTGTCAGGAGCTTGGAGAGGCCAAAGTCTGCTATGTGTGCATTAGTCTCCTCATCAAGAACTATGTTGCTTGATGTCAGATTCCCATGGATTATGTTCTCTTCTGCGTGGAGGTAATTCAGTCCTCTTGCAACTCCCATGCCTATGATCATTCTTGTTGGCCAATCAACGACAGTATCCGGTCCACGAGCTGCGAATATGAAGGATTATATACCAGCATATGATGGTTAGGAGACACATTCATCTCTTATTTTATTATCTTATGCTTCATATACCAATAAATATGCATTACGCGGATAAATTCCAATTCAGAGAACAAGATCATGATGTTACTCTTTAGGATCCCAGTTACTAGTTTCATCACTATTAGACTAAAAAAAACTTATCCTTTACAGAAAATCCGCCACTAGAAGTTAATTTATGCGGATGATTTCATAATCTTAATCCATTTTGGTTTGAACAATTGATTAACAACCAAGTTCAAGTTCCTGAACATGTGTGGATAATGAAAGTTCAAGAATTGGTGGATCTACTTACCATGGAGGAAAGATGCTAAGCTCCCTTTAGGCATGTAGTCAAAAACGAGGAGCTTCTCTCCTTTAGGACCCAAGTAATATGCTCTTAATGCCAGTAGATTTGGATGACGAATCTTCCCAATTGCAGCTGCTTCTGTCTCAAACTCTCTCTGCTCTTTAGTGCTCTTTTCTCTCAATCTCTTCACAGCAACCTGGTTTCCATCCTCTAAAGTTGCTTTATATGCTGTTCCAAATGTGTTTTTTCCCATTATTTCAGCAGTTGCACACAACAAATCATCAGCTGTGAACACGAATGGCCCATCAAAAAGTACTAGTTTTCCACCCATTTCACGGGCTGATTCAACTTCAGCATAAGTTGCAGGAACTGCCTTCTCTCTTGTAGCCGTTCTACTGGTAGCTTTGCCATTCTTTCGTTTCAATGCAGCTTTTTGCTTCGTAAGACAACAGAGCATAATGGAGCAAAATAGTAGTAAAACAGTTAGGAGGCAACCAGCTGCTATAAGTATAATATCCTTGGTGCTCAGTTTGTGATGGGGATACTTTGACACTTCAATTGTAGGAGATGGAAGGATCATGGGTGGTGGAGAAAGACAAGGGCTTGAAGAACTATAACCACAAAGCTGAATATTGCCCACAAAAGCACTTGAGTTGAACTTTTTAGAGAGTCGAGATGGAACAGAACCGGAGAGATTGTTGTAGGAAACATTGAAAGAAGTGAGATTGGCTAACCCTGCAAGTGAAGCTGGGATTTTTCCAGTAAAGTCATTTCGGGCTAAATCAAGTTGTTTGATGCCAGAAATGTTCCCAATGGTGTATGGGATAGGACCTGTGAATTGGTTGTTTTGCAGGTTGAGCATTGAGAGGTTATGTAATCCGTCAAGAGATTCAGGGATTTGGTTATCAAAGAAATTGTTCTGCAGATTCAGCAAAACTAGAGACGATAGGTTGGAAAAGCTAGCTGGGAAGCTTCCATTTATAGCATTGTTTGATAAATCAAGCTTTTGCAGATTAGAGAGGCTTCCCAGTTCATCAGGTACGGTTCCTGAAATCTGATTATGACTCAGACAGAGCTCTTGAATCAAAGCCAACTTGCCAAGAGTTACTGGAATCTTTCCAGAGAGAAGATTACGATCCATGGTCAAGAACCGAAGTTGGTAAGAGCTGTTCTCTGATCCTCCCCAAGAATCTGGGATACGACCAGAAAGATTATTGTTTTGGAGAGCTAGAATAGTGAGTGAAGAGGACTTGGTAAGGCTCATTGGGATTGAACCAGTTAAGGAATTAAAGCTCAGATTAAGTCTGTATAACCTGGTAGAATTGGCAAGACTAGGAGGAATTGTACCAGTGAGTGAATTGTTACTTGCATCAAGAGTCTGAAGAATTGGACAATCACCAATTGAAGGAGGTATAGAACCCGAAAGTCGGTTGTTGAACAGATAAACACCTCTGAGGTTATGAAGATAACCAAAAGACTGAGGGACATTTCCAGTAAGAACATTGTCATGGAGGCTAATCTTGCGAAGTGCTCGAAGCTGACCTATCTTCTCAGAGATTCTTCCACCAAGTCCTCGCCATGGAAGCTGAATAGCAATGACCTCTCCTTTGACACATTTGATTCCTACCCACCCACCAGAGCAAGCTCCGTAACCACTGTCATTCCAGCTTCGTAGAACTCCTCTGACATCCACAAGTTCTTTCTTGATCGCTCGAAGAGATTGGTAATCTGCTCGAGTCACAATCATTCCATCCCATTTCTGGCAAGAAGCTAACTGGTAGCTGCAAGCTAGTAGAAAAAATAACAAGTGTACAAAAACGAAGGACTTGCTTCTGAAGTAGTGAAAGTTGTCTCCCATGAACATGGATGGGATTAGAAACAACTGAGAGAAAATGTCTGCACCTTCCCTTTCAACGAATGATACAAGAGACAGATGAGATCCCAGTTGAGAAAGGAGAGTTGAAGATACGTAGGGAAAGAGTGGAGTTGTAAGAGAAAAAAAAGATGGAGGAGCAAAGACAGACGAAGTGGGCTTAGTAGTCTACGGTTGCAGTTAGGTAATAGTAACGGCTAAATTTTATTTGCACTTATCTTGCAGACCTGGTCCCTTCTCTAACGGCTATATTTCTTGGTCGTGTTCTTAGACATGCTTTATTAATTACGTTACTAATGACAAACCTTTGGTCCATTCAGACAGTTAAGTAAGAATATTAATTGTTTATTTGAAAGAAAGATATCGATAGTCAGACCCTAAATTAACTAAATCTTAGGTTGCAGTTGGACTTTCTTTTAAATCTGGAATTAGATCTCCTATTTCAATTACGGTATTTTTATCATGTTTTATTAAATCTCATCCACACATTTGTATAGACCCCACATAAATATATGGATGAGATTTAATGAAACAGCGTAACTACAATAGAAGATTTGATGTTTTTAAATCAGATCAATCTCGAGCTTTGATGAACAGAAGACTTGGCTTTCAGATCAATCTCGAGCTTTATAACCCCATTTACATAAACTAAAAGGAATTCATTTTCAATTCAACAGTGTAAAATGTTCCCAACGCTCCTAAAATTTTGAGAAAAAATCACAAATCATGAAAATCTGCAGAAAGAGCACCTGCTTCTTAGTTGTGATTATCAGAATCTGTAATTTTCATGTCCCTGAACAATAAGAAGCAAGAAACAACATAAATCTTACTTAAAAGAGGTTTGCAAAACTATCAATCATGAACAAAAATCTGCAGAAAGAACATTTCATTGTTGCTCCGATTATCAGAATCTATGACTTACCTATTCATTTGCTTTCAGAAATAGGAAGCTATAAACAACATAAACCTCTACTTTTGCACATCTGGCCGCAATGGATCTAATTGAGAGTAGATAGCAACGGAAAACACCCAAAACATCCAGAGTTATGCCCGATCTGGTTAGTAATAAACCAAATTTTTTGATATGCAAAAGAACCCAACACAGTAACCAGTTCTAAAGTCATGTGGCAAGCCAGATCAAGATGAACAAAAGAACATGACAAAAAAATCATCCAAACATCTAAAAACCTTCAACACCTTTAGGAATGTATATTTAAGCAATCTCTATGGTCAATCCGAAGTGTCCCGGACCAGATTGACAAGCACAAGAATAATAGAACAGAATAGCAAAGGACAAAATGTCTTCCCGATCAACAAAAAAAGTCCCAGATCCCTATTGACAAGCACAAGAACATTAGAACGGAATCACCAAAAAACCAAATATCTCTGAGTTCAATAAAAGAAAAGTCCCCGAACCAGATCGACAAGCGCAAGAACATTAGAACATAATCACCAAAGAATCATCCAAGAAACCAAACAAATCAGAAGTTCCCCATCCCTATACTCAATCTTCAAAGAGATGGATGCCTATCAATTAGATCAATTGAAGAGTGTGCCTGATGATCAAGAGACAATGGTATGCACATTCTCATAAAGAGCTTAATGAAAAGCAAGTTCTTAAAATTTCTTGACAAGATTGCTCAGGATAAACATAATCAAATTCCAAGTAATCAATTAGTTACAAGCAATATTGAAATTTAATGAAATTCGTACTGAGAAAAGAGAGAATTCTTAGATCCATCATATAAAACACACAATGATATTGAACAGAAATGAAAAAGATAACACGTATGTAAATCTATAAATCTCAATCAGATCCACCCTAATTACAAAGGAAAAACTTTTCCCCAAAATAATGAAACTGGGTCTTATTCTGACTACAAAAAGTTATAAAAGATCGATCGATTCAATGAATACTGTATAATCCAAACCGAATGTTGTTAGATCCGACAAGTTTTTGTACTAAAACTCCTCTTTCAATTCAAACGCGTGTTGTAACGGCAGCGGTTGCGGCGTTGTTGGCGGCACCGCCGAGGAACGACAAGAATCCGACTGCAGCAGGCTCTTGCTCGTCCAAGAAAAGATCCTCCGGAGTCCTAAAAGCACCATGAGCACAAACGATTGCAACGCCAACCATAAGAGCGGAGATAAGCAGAGATCCAACACTAGTGAGAAAAACCACAACGATACTGCACAAAATAAGCACTCCTAGGGTTTCGCGATCTGAGAAAGCGCGACCGAAGATGACCAGAGGCTGATCCGACGGACGGAAGAGGTACAGAAACAGCCACGACGACAAAAGTCCGAGGAGTAGGAGGAGAGAGAACGGGTGTGACACCAAAGAGAAGGCCAAGATAAGAGCGATAACCGTCAAGTAGTTGACGCGAAAGTAAGAGTAGTTCTTGCGAACGCGAAGAGCGGCCTCGGAGATGGACTCCGGCTTCGATAAGGCGCTCCGGTCAGCGAGCTCCGCCCACGAGCGGCTCTGTGAGAGGCCATTGCGGACAGTTTCAGTGATGTGGTTGATGAAGGCGCGGAAAGCCGGAGTTGCGATGGGAGGCTGGGAGGACTGGACGGTGGTGACGGAGGGGACAGTGGCGGCGGCAGCATCTGTAGACGCCGGAGGGTTGGAGACAGGCAGTATAGGCGGTGATGGAGAGGCCATTTTGGTGTTTGGTTGGTGAGAAAAGTTTGGATCTTGAGATAATTTAGCGAGAAAAGTTTGCGCCAAGTCGAGAGAGACAGAGAGTAGATTGACCGTAGAGATAGAAAGGGACTTGTAACGGAATCTTGCTTCATCGTTAAGGAACGGTCAACTAGATTTCCTGGAACCTGGTGGGTTTGGACAAGTCCATAGATTCCAGGCCTTTTTATGGGTTTGTGACTTACTTTACAAGAAAGGCCTGGAATCCTTCAAAGCCCGGGTTTGAACTTTAATTTAATAAAGCCCGGGTTTGAACTTAATAAATCCTTCAAATTCGATCACTTATAACAAAGTGTTCGAGGTCAAAAATCAAGCCGATACAAAGTCAACAAACTAAGTCTAGATTGACCAACCTCGTGCTTGATACTCAGGTTCGATCGAGTTTAAACTCGGGGCCTAACGTGCTCAAACCTAACCTAATCTATTTATAACAAAGTGTTCAAGCTCGAATTATAAGTCGATACAAGGTTAACAAACCGTCAAGATTAACCAATGCCGTGCTCAGACATTCAAGTCCGATCAGACTCAAACTCAAGCCTTAAGAGTTCAAGCCCGTCCTGAACAATTGCTAACCCTATCAACAATCGTTAACAAACCGTCAAGATTGACCAACGCCAAGCCCAGACATTCAAGTCCGATCAGACTCAAACTCAAGCCTTAGGAGTTTAGGCCTGTCCTGAACTATTGCTAACCCTATCAACAATCCACAATTTAGCATTAACCAAAAGCAAAGGGTACATACTTTTTCATTTTTCAGGATCATAGAAGAACTTGATGTTCCATTTCTTATGTGCCTGAGTAGGAACTGAAAACATAGTTGATCCTATAAAGTTTAAGAATTTAGGATTCAAATCACCGTAGACAAATAACTGTTGCATATGATCGAGTTCTCGAGACTTGACGAGAAGCTCTGCTCAATTTCAGAAGGTGGAACCGTTCCATCCAAAGTTGTAACCCTAGAAAATGAAGCAAAGTTAAAAGCAGTTGCATCAAAAATGGAAGCTGAGGTTAAATAAACTGTGGAAATAAGGTGAAGTTGAATCTCAGAGAAGTTAACAATGGTTGTATATGCTCACAGTGTGAAAATAAACTATGTACCTGATCTAGTGCTGGTGTAAAGCATGCAAACACTCTGCATGTTCTTAACTCTGATTAGCATAAACAAACAGGAAGGGTGCAATGATAAGAAAAATGGGAACGATCATCATCATGTTCTTCAAAGTACAAGCTAAGATTGCTTGCCTTAGTATCGAAAAACTTGATGAAAAACCGAGACTTGGGAACTAACAACTTTTTCTCAAGAGTAGATGAAATTGCAGCATTCAGCTTCTTGTTCACGTCATGATCGAGACCACCAATGAATACCAACTCACCATAAGCTGCTGGCTGCTCAATTCCTCCAAATGCCATAGGTACAGATCCTGATAAACATATGCAGATACATGCAAATCCTCATGCAATCCCAACAACAATTATCTGATTTCCTTTTAAATGTATTTGATTTTATTATATCTGATTTTATTGTATTTGATTTTATCTTGTGATCTTCGTTATCTTTGTAGATATCATATACATGTATAAATACAGTGTAAAGTCACTCATGACTAAGCAAGCAATACAATACAATTACATTTTCAATCACTTTCCTTCTTCTATTTTTTCAAAAGGTCATCCATGGTATTCATGTTGGATCCCACTTCCGGAACCCAACTCTCTTGCTAAAACATGAAGCCTTGAGCTTACTCTGAATCATGAAATGGGAGTGTGAATATA